>JAVJAP010000285.1:0-109766 GCA_034770075.1 Aralia elata
CCTCATGTGACAGCCTTCACTTTGCATTTGCACAAACTTCAGTTGTGGGGTATAAAGCTATGACGATGTTGATGGCAATTAACACGTGGTCAGACAGTCAATAATTATCAATATCAAGAAGTCAGACGATAAATGATTATCAAGCTAATGTCTCGAATCGTGGCCTAGGTTATTTCGAGTAATTAAGCCCGAGGGGTTTCTCTACACCTGGTGCCCTAAAGCCATCTGGTTTGGGAGTCGCTGGCCCAACACTCGTTACTATGGGTAACTCAGAGCCTAAGAAAACGAGCATTACAGTAGAGGAGGCCCCGAGCAGATTCGAATCGTGGCATGGGCTACTCGAGTAATTAAGCCTAAGGGGTGTCTCTGCATCTGGTGCCCTAAAAGCCGTCTGGTTTGGGAGTCACCGGCCTAACACTCGCTACATGGGTAACTCAAGCCTAAGAAAACGAATCTTGCGCAAGGTCAAGCAAAGAATGAATAGGGCAGACCACCAGCTTGTCTCGAACCGTGGCCTTTGGTTACTCGAGTAAATAAAATCCGAAGGGGTGTCTGCACACCTAATGCCCCAAAATCGTCTGGTTCGGGAGTCATTGGTCCAAAACTCGTTAAATGGGTAACTTTGAATAGCCTAAGAAAACGAGACAAGTGAAGTGGGCTAATAAAAAGGCAGGATAATACGAAAAAAAAACTCTCGGCCTTAAACAAGAAGTCATAGAAGAGAAACCCCTACTGAGTGCTGCCCTCGCACAGTGCATTTGTCATATGACGTCAATCCTGCTAAGAACGTTGTCGACAATGAAGACAGAATGCCTTTAACGAGGGAAGGTAGTTCTTTTGAATTCGACCTTACTCACATACAATGACCATGAACGCTTGAAGGTGTTCTTACGATTTCATAACTCGTCAAATAGAAAATCATCAACTCACGAGGGATATGGAAAAAAAAAAAAAAAAAAAACCTTCCAATCTAGTACATTCACGGTTCACCACTTTGCTAGATTATGCGATCCAAAAGATATTCAATTTCATGTGCTTTAAACTGCATTTTTGTCGAGATTATAATATCTTTGTGTTGAACTAACACTAGCGGCCCGAGCCTTCAAGTTTTGGCGCTTGTTAGTCATCTGATATGCAGGATCTTGCAGAGCTGTGGATAACTCAGCACGGTCAACATCGCGAGTTTTCGATGGAAATTCTTGGTAACAACACGCGCCAAGGCTGGGCCAGTTAAGAATCGTGAAATGGAAGGAAGCTGAGGCTGCACAGAACTCTTCGGCATTGGGCCTCTCCCCAATCCTTACAATCACGGCCTCGACATCTAATTGATCCACGCGCATGAGCATATACAAGGATGATATAATGCGGGACAACAGCATATCGGCCAACAGAAATGATCAAAAGGCTAAGGAGCCCAACATAGCTGTCGATCATCACAGAGAGTGAAACAGACTGCCTCAACTCGATGAAATGAAGACGACCAAGAAACAGGCAGAGTACCAAACCAATGTTGAAGTCTAGAAACTACACGTCACGACGAGGCGTGATCCAATCAAAATGTTTGGCAAACAATGACGACGGTCGTAATCGTATTCATTTGACTGAACAGGGGGTTATTTCTACCTAAACATATGTGTGCGCATGCATCTGTCCCATAACATATCTGCCAGATCATGCATAACATCTTTTGCATGCATACATGTATGATTAAAATAAAAATCCTCCAGGGGAAAGTACAAGCACGACACTTTCAACCTCATAAATGATCAGACCGTGATGGCTTTTGCGGCATGGTACATGGATGATGTTGGTGGGAGATCCAGGACATGAAGCCGATCGCACATCCCATTTGCAAAAAAAAAAAAAAAAAAATCACTCAAATCCAATCAGTGACCCCTGGGAAGGGCTGGTATCCAACCAATCAAGGACCCTTGGGAAGGGCTGGTATCCAAACAAGAAGTGAACCTGGGAAGGCATCCAAGCAAACCACAACAAGGTGGTGAGCAAACCTGGGAAGGCATCCAAGCAAACCACAACAAGATGGTGAGCACCTTGGGAAGGGCTGATATCCAAACGACTAATACCTTGGGAAGGGCTGATATCCAAACATTAACACCTTGGGAAGGGCTGATATCCAAACGACTAACACCTTGGGAAGGGCTGATATCCAAACACTAACACCTTGGGAAGGGCTGATATCCAAACGACTAACACCTTGGGAAGGGTTGATATCCAAACGACTAACACCTTGGGAAGGGCTGATATCCAAACACTAACACCTTGGGAAGGGCTGATATCCAAACGACTAACACCTTGGGAAGGGCTGATATCCAAACAACTAACACCCTGGGAAGGGCTGAGATCCAAACAACTAACACCTTGGGAAGGGCTGATATCCAAACAACTAAACACCCTGGGAAGGGCTGAGATCCAAACAACTAACACCTTGGGAAGGGCTGATATCCAAACAACTAACACCCTGGGAAGGGCTGAGATCCAAACACTAACACCCTAGGAAGGGTTGAGATCCAAACAGCGAATCCCTGGGAAGGGCTGGTATCCAAAAAATCAACGAATCCCTGGGAAGGGCTGGTATCCAAAAAATCAACAATCCTTGGGAAGGGCTGGTATCCAAAAAATTCAACGATCCCTGGGAAGGGCTGGTATCCAAAAAATCAACGAATCCCTGGGAAGGGCTGGTATCCAAAAAATTAACAAGCCCTGGGAAGGGCTGGTATCCAAAAAAAAAAAAATTCAACGAATCCCTGGGAAGGGCTGGTATCCAAAAAAAATTCAACGAACCCCTGGGAAGGGTTGGTATCCAAACAATCAACGAATCCCTAGGAAGGGCTGGTATCCAAAAAATCAACAATCCTAGGGAAGGACTGGTATCCAAAAAAATCAACAATCCCTGGGAAGGGCTGGTATCCAAAAAAATTCAACGAACCCCTGGGAAGGGCTGGTATCCAAACAATCAACGAATCCCCGGGAAGGGCTGGTATCCAAAAAATCAACAATCCCTGGGAAGGGCTGGTATCCAAAAAAATCAACGACCCCTGGGAAGGGCTGGTATCCAAAAAATCAACGAACCCCTGGGTAGGGCTGGTATCCAAAAAAATCAACGAACCCTGGGAAGGACTGAGATCCAAACAATCAACGACCCTTGGAAAGGGCTGAGATCCAAACAATCAACGATCCCTGGGAAAGGCTGAGATCCAAGCAAACCACGACAGATGATGATATCTGTAGAACAGTATCAAAGGACTGTACAGGAGTCATTTTTCATCAATTTACATATTAAATGTTGTGTCACGTGCATGAATACATGATAATTTTTGTACGTGATCCATCGTGCAGGTTAGGTGTCAAGGTCCTAGCCTAGCAGAGTCAAAAGCGATGGCTGCCGAGAACGATGTACGAGGACAATCGACCGGAGATGAGATCCGGCGATTACGAGACGATCGATCGGCGACGATACCCGGCGATCACGAGATGGGTGACCGGCGACGAAACCCGACCCCGACGAGACAATCTACCGGCGACGATACCCGGCGATTACGAGATGGGTGACCGGCGACGATACCCGGCCCCGACGAGACAACCAACCGGCGACGATACCCGGGGGTTACAAGATGGGTGACCGGCGACGATACCCGGCCCCGATGAGACGATCGACCGGCGACGATAACCGGCGATCACGAGATGGGTGACTGGCGACGAAACCCGACCCCGACGAGGCGATCATCCGCATTGACACCTTTTTGCGAATATCTTGAATGTCTTACATCTTATATTGCATCATAAGTTATATGTGTTGCATCGTGTATATATTGTCATTCTTGTGCACTGTCATTCCTGCATCAGGTGTCTATTCTTTATCCTGTTCATTTCATTCAACATTGCATAAACATGATAAAGAGGGGCAGCTGTAGACACCCAAATTTTGCGTTCCTTATACTAACCGTGACAGGAGGGCAAAATCGTCAATTAACCGTGACAGGAGGACAAAATTCGTCAAATGAACCGGCCTGCGAGAGCAAAAGATGAACAAGTACGAACACTCGACGCCACCGCGACGATTTACAACCGAAACCGACGTGACAACAAGGCTGTCCGATTTGAGCATTCCCGAATGATGTGGCACGTCTTCTAGTAATTCCCGGACTGCAAAATACGAACATGTCGGCGAAAACAGACGTCACGACACGAGAATTGAGGCGTAGCACGAAAGTCAAGAAAGTCAAGCCAGCCAGCCGCGAATTGATCTGCGGCCAATGGGTGCGCCTTTTGGAAAACACGAAACTCGAAACACGGAACTCGAAACCAGGCTGAGTGGCTGGTGGGCCAGCTAGCCGTAGATCAATCTGCGGCCAAGCCGCAGATCAATCTGCGGCTGCCCTAGGCCAGCCTATTTTAGCTCAGTTTCTTCATTTCATCCAGGGGGCGGACAACAGCAGTTTTGGAAAAAAAAGAAGGAGAATTCAGCAGCAAGAAGCACGGAAATAGAGAGAAAAAAGAGAGAAATTTTGCAATCAAATAGGAAGAAAAGAGAGAAAAAAGAGAGAATTTAATTCTTTTGATTTTGATTGTATCAAATACACTCCTTATCCTATTCAAATACACAAGTTCACATCCATTTGAGATCAATTGCAAGGTGAAAATTCCTATTTGTTCTAGTAATTCATATCATATTGATTGGTTAAATTAGATGTAACTTTCATATATCTTGTTAAACAATCATGGATTAGGGATCATTAGTGAGGGTTCCATCGGAACAAAATTCTTCCTAATAACCCGAGGATATCCAATTGATGAAATTTCTAGCTTGTTTATGGTGATTCATTGGGGGTAATTTATTTAGATTGTCATTTTCGGATATCATGGTGTATTAGATAAATGTGGGTTGGTTAGTTATGTAGTATTCATTTTGTGGGCACGTATTAATCTCGTGTGAGCCTAGGAATGTGACCCCGTGGTCCAAATCCGATGATGGACGTTTTGATGTATGTGATAGATTCAAGATGCTCGTTTTGTAACATGTAACCGTCGGGCCTTAAAACGACGCTAAGGCGAGAATCGGGTTTAAGGCCCCATATTAGTGGAATATGTGATTGTTGGCGTTCGGGGATATTTTGATGGCTTACATGCCCATGAATAGCCCCGACGCGTGTTTATGCTTGATTAGATTTTGTGACACAAAAAATGATTTCAAAGGTTAAACGATGAAGGTTTTTTTTTATTAAAATCAAACAAGCTAGGTTATTAGAATCACGAGGCTAAAAATTGGAAGTGTTAATAAATGTCGATTCCTATTAAACGAGAAGGCCAAAGGAAATCATTTTCAAACATCACCAAAAGCGGCTTTATGAATGAACGAAACGTTTTATTAAACTTTGATACATAGGAAGAAAGAGATCCTAGAAATTGCCCATCATTTATGAAAGCAACGTATAAATCTCGATTCCTACTTCGGTTAAGGTTTAAGAGAATTCACGTTTTATCAAAATGACGGCTAATAAAGATTCATAGTTTTGACAAGTAAAATCAAATCTTTCTCATGAATGAAGGAGCTCTCTCGTACCAACGGAAATGACGTTCTAAAACATTCCCAAAACAAAAACATGATTTCTCAATAAAATGCCAAATGTTTCACCTCTCATGAAAGAACTCACCACAACATTCACATAAGCACACACACACACACGCACGTATACACATTTTACGAATCAAAGGATAGGAAAAGCATCAAGATTGCAGTAACCGTGTTTCACGGAAGTCGGGGGGTGCCTAACACCTTCCCCTCGCTTAAACAAGCCCCCGAACTCTATGAATCTCGGTTCGCAGACCAATTAATTCGGAGTCACACATGAGCCAGCGATTTACGAAAAAATAAAACTCGGATGAGTTGGTACATCCATTTCAAATATACCAACTGGCGACTCTGGTTAATTGGCTCATCATAAAAAACGACCTTTCAAAACCCCGTTGACATCAATGTCGACCTTTTCCAAAAATCATTCAATCAAAGGCTAAAATCAGAAATCGGAAGAGGCGAGAAACCGGCGTCGACATAGACGTTGGGTTAAGGTGTCAGGAGAGTTCCATCAAATTGGCTTACTAGAAACGATCCGGGCGACGACCAACTCACGCAAGTGTGCCGTGGAGTCTATCATTTGGTATCAAAGCCGCGTTTTCTAGCTAAGTATCTATCTTTATTGTATCGTTGAATTTGTGAGAAAAAAAAAAAAAAAAAAAAAAGGTATAGAAAATTTTATTTCAGTTATTTCAATTTGTATGTAGACTTCATCTTCAATTCCGTAATCAATTGTTGTTACTTCTTTTCATACCGACTATATTGTTCGTGGTAAGTCATTTTTGAGTTGATTAGTAAAACCGAGAATTTTTGCTAGGTAAATTCGAAAAGAACCTATTAGAGAGAATATTTAGTGGTAAAAGGCTTAGTTGTGAGATCATTCGAGGGGAAAAGCCTATTGAGTGATACACGAGCGAAACATTGACCGAGTGAAACACGGAAGGGAGTGGTGAGGAAAATATTTTGCTACTAACCTCTGTTTTGCAGGAAAATGTCTAGTTCAAAAGTTAAAAGTGTTATGGAAGATTCTCCAGCAAAGTTCGATCCAAAATTTGCGATGGAAGCTATGATGAAAGAAGTCACTAGAAAGTTGGATATGGCAATGGAGCAAGTGAATGAGCATTTCGACCAAATGAGTGCGTCCCAAGGACCCCAGTTTCAACATACTCATGGGGCACGTCAGCACGGAAGAACGCATCAAAGAGAAGCTAGACAAGAGGAAAATTACTATGAAGGGGGATTTAGTGAAGAAGAGGATCGTGAATCTGACTTTCTCCATAGGAGGCGAGGGGCTAGGGATAGAGGGGGTCGAAATAGAGAGGACAACAACTTGGATAGTATAAAGATGAAAATTCCGACTTTCCAAGGAAGAAGTGATCCGGAGGCCTATCTAGAGTGGGAAAAGAAGATGGATTGGATATTTGAATGTCATAACTACTCGGGGCTAAAGAAAGTGAAACTCGCCGCCACAGAATTTTCAGCTTATGCTGTTACTTGGTGGGATCATTTGATGATCAGTCGGAGGAGATGTGGGGAACGTCCGATTGAAACTTGGGAAGAAATGAAGACCGTGATGAAAAAAGAGGTTCGTTCCAGATTACTATCACCGAGAGCTAGTTCGGAGTTTGCAAAGCTTGAGGCAAGGTAGTAGGAGCGTAGAAGATTATTACAAAGAAATGGAGATGTTGATGGCTAGGGCAAACATCAATGAGGATGGTGAATCAACAATGGCCAGGTTTTCGGCAGGATTAAATTGGGAGATTACCGACTTAGTGGAACGACAACATTATTTGGTATTGGAGGATATGGTTCACATGGCTATCAAGATTGAGAAACAGCTTAAGAGGAGAGGTAGCCAACGTTCGATACCTAATTTAGGATCATCATGGAAGTCTAATGTTGGGAAGCGAGAGGAGAAGCCAGCCGTAAGTAAATCCAAGTTTGAGCTAAAGACGGAGACGATTAATAAGGGAGTGCAAGGTAAAACTGACCCTTCTTCTTTTAATCGTAATCGGGATATAAAATGCTTCAAGTGTCAAGGAAGGGGACATATTGCAAATCAGTGCCCAAATCAAAGGACGATGTTGTTACTTGACAACGGAGAGGTGGAAACCGAAGAGGAAGCTAGTGATACCGACTCAATGCCACCGTTAGAGGATATAGATGATAGGGAGTTGGCTATGCATGGTGAGATATTGGTTACAAGGTGAGCACTTAGTACGCATGTGAAAGAGGAGAACGGGGAGCAACGGGAAAATTTATTTCATACCAGATGCCTTGTGAATGGTAAGGTTTGTTGTGTGGTGATAGATGGAGGAAGTTGCACAAATGTGGCCAGCACGACCATGGTCGAGAAGTTGGGAATGTCCACAACCAAACATCCCCAACCATACAGATTGCAATGGCTTAATGATAGTGGAGATATCAAGGTGACTAAGCAAGTGTTGGTTCCGTTCACGATTTGTAAGTATGTGGATGAGGCATTGTGTGACGTGGTTCCGATGTAGGCGGGTCATTTATTGCTAGGCCGCCCATGGCAGTTTGATCAGCGGGTGAAGCATGATGGTTTCACGAACGAGTATTCTTTTGTTCATAATCAGCGAAAGGTTAGGTTATGTCCTATGTCACCAAAGCAGGTGCATGAGGATCAATTATATTTGCAAAAAGATCATGTACAAAGAAAAGAAAGTGAAAAAAAGGAAAGTGAGAAAAAAATTGAGGGAAAAAATGAGGAAAAAAATAAGAGAGAAAAGGAAAGAAAGAGAAGAAAAGATGATGAGCGAAAAACCAATATCTATGCAAAAAAGAGCGACGCGAGGCGAGCTTTAGATGCTAAACAACTGATGATTATACTTCGGTATAAGGAGACGCTTTTGAATACTAACGCTAATGATTCTTCTTTGCCTAGTGTTGTTTCATCTCTTTTGCAGGATTATAAGGATGTGTTTCTCGAGGAGCTTCCACAAGGATTACCACCTATTCGGGGAATCGAGCATCAGATTGATTTCGTGCCCGGAGCATCCATTCCAAATCGTCCAGCTTATCGGAGTAATCCAGAGGAGACAAAGGAGTTGCAGAAGCAAGTGGGAGAATTGATGGAGAAGGGGTTTGTGAGAGAGAGCATGAGTCCATGTGCAGTTCTGGTGATCTTAGTGCCGAAGAAGGATGGGAAATGGCGGATGTGCATCGATTGTCAAGCGGTAAATAACATTACAGTAAAATATCGACATCCCATTCCTCGATTAGATGACATGTTAGATGAATTGCATGGGTCTTGTATATTCTCAAAAATTGATTTAAAAAGTGGTTATCATCAAATTAGAATGCAAGAGGGTGATGAATGGAAAACTGCTTTCAAAACAAAATATGGTCTTTATGAGTGGTTAGTGTTACCTTTTGGTTTAACTAATGCTCCTAGTACTTTTATGAGATTGATGAACCATATTTTGCGACCGTTCATTGGGAAATTTGTGGTAGTTTATTTTGATGATATCTTGATATATAGCAAAAACTTGGGAGAGCACGCATTGCATTTGAAATCTATTTTAGATGTTCTTAGAAAAGAAAAGTTGTTTGCTAACATGGATAAGTGCGCGTTTTGTACGGATAGAGTTGTTTTTCTTGGATTTGTTGTGAGTTCACAGGGAGTTCAAGTGGACGAGGAGAAAATACGTGCAATCCGAGAATGGCCGAGTCCAACAAATGTGAGCCAAGTTCGAAGCTTTCATGGATTGGCTAGTTTTTACCAGCGGTTCGTGACAAATTTCAGCGCCATCACAGCACCCTTAACGGAAGTGATCAAGAAAAGTGTAGGGTTTAAATGGGGTGAAGAGCAGGAAAAAGCGTTTAAATTGATTAAAGATAAATTGACTAACGCTTCTTTGCTTGTTTTACCTAACTTTGCTAAAACCTTTGAAATTGAGTGTGATGCTTCAGGTTTGGGAATTGGAGCCGTGTTGATGCAGGAAGGGAAGCCCGTAGCGTATTTCAGCGAGAAATTGAATGGAGCAGTCTTGAACTATCCGACCTATGATAAGGAGCTGTATGCGTTGGTTAGGGCTTTGGAGACGTGGCAACACTACCTTTGGCCTAAAGAGTTCGTGATTCACACAGATCATGAATCATTGAAATACTTGAAGGGACAGCATAAGTTGAACAAAAGACACGCGAGGTGGATGGAGTTCATTGAGACATTTCCGTATGTCATCCGATACAAACAGGGTAAGGAGAATGTTGTTGCTGATGCTCTTTCGAGAAGGTACGTGTTATTGAATACTCTTGATACAAAATTGCTTGGGTTTAAATGAATTAAAGAGTTGTATGCTAATGACCTTGAATTTTGTGAAGAGTTTAAATCATGTGAAAAGAATGTTGTGGGTAAATACTTTAAAGTTGATGGTTTTCTGTTTCGAGAAAATAAGCTATGTATACCTGCATGTTCTTTGCGTGAGTTGTTGATTAGGGAGTCACATGGGGGAGGTCTAATGGGTCATTTTGGTGTTGAAAAGACTTTATCTGTTTTGAAAGAACATTTTTATTGGCCTCATATGAAACGAGATGTGGAAAGAATGTGTGATAAATGCATTACGTGTAAGCAGGCTAAGTCTCGTGTTCAACCTCATGGATTGTATACACCATTGCCTATATCTAGTGAACCTTGGATTGATTTGTCTATGGATTTTGTATTGGGTTTACTTAGGTCTAAGCGTGGTCATGATTCTATATTTGTGGTCGTGGATAGATTTTCTAAGATGGCACATTTTATTCCATGTCACAAAACTGATGATGCATCCCATATTGCTGATTTGTTCTTTGGAGAAATTGTGCGTTTACATGGCATGCCTAGAACAATTGTTTTAGATAGACATTCTAAAATTTTGAGTTATTTTTGGAAGACATTGTGGTGTAAGTTAGGTACTAAACTGTTATTTTCAACTACTTGTCATCCACAAACTGACGGTCAAACTGAGGTAGTGAATAGAACTTTATCTGCATTGTTAAGAGCTATTATCAAAAAGAACATTAAAGTTTGAGAAGAGTGTTTACCACATGTTGAGTTCGCATATAATCGATCTGTTCATTCTGCTACACAATTTTCACCATTTGAAATTGTTTATGGTTTTAATCCTTTGACACCGTTGGATTTATTGCCGTTACCTTTGTCTGAATATACTAACATGGATGGAAAGAAAAAGGCTGAATTTGTCAAGCAGATACATGAAAAGGCAAGGCTTAACATTGAAAGGAGGACGGAGCAATATGCAAAGCAGGCCAACAAGGGTCGACGTCAAGTGATTTTTGAACCAGGAGAGTGGGTGTGGTTACATATGAGGAAGGAAAGATTTCCAGCTCAACGACGTTCAAAATTGCTTCCAAGGGGAGATGGTCCATTTCAAGTTCTTGAGCGCATCAATGATAATGCCTACAAATTGGATTTGCTTGGTGAGTATAATGTTAGTGCAACTTTTAATGTTACTGATCTTAGTCCGTTTGATGTAGGTGACGATTTGAGGACACATCTTTCTCAAGAGGAGAGGTATGATGAGGGCATCCCTGGCTTTAGAGCGATTGACATCCATAAAGTGGATCCTTTGTGTATGCCGGATGGTACCGTGACGAGAGCTCGGGCTAAACGTTTCAAGGAGAGCATTAATGGGTTGATTCAAGGCATGTGGAGCGAGGATAGATCGAGTGTGGATTCAGATTCTAAGGATTTATATTTAGTCATGATGATACAAGCAAACATGCCAAGGTTGGAAGCGTTGGAAACGAGAAAGGACAAGAATTCCAAGTTGTAGAGTTCTCGCCCCGGCGAGAACTTCAAAGCCAAAATTCTCGCCCCGGCGAGAAACTTACTGTTCAAGCTCGCCCCGGCCCAAATTGATCCGCTCCAGCAAAGAACTTACTGTTCATTCTCACCCCAGCGAGAAGTTCCAGTTCAATTTTCTCGCCCCGGTGAGAACACGCAGAAGGAGTTGGCGCGTTTTTCGAGGCGACGCATTTTGGAAGATTTTTACCAGATTCTTTTTCCTTAATTTTAGGAATTTCAATATATTTTCATAATTCTATTGTAATTAGGATATATCAAGATAGGATTTTGATTCCAAATCAATTGTTATTTTCTTTTTGGATTCTAGGGTTTCATAGTTAGTATAAATAAGTTTTATACTTGTAATTCAAATACAAGTCAATAATAATTCAGAGTTTATTCATACTTGAGAGCTATTCTCTACTTTTGGTTCTTTAAAAAATTTCTAAGTAATTTTTCTTAGTATTTTTTTGAGATTCGAAGCTAACTTATCATACAACAATCCATAGTTGTGTGTGGCGTTATCTACCAGTTATCAATCGTTGATTGTACCGAAGGTTCCTGCTTCATATAAGTACGGGGTTTAGGTGTCATTGATAATCCACCTACGCGAATTCATCTGCTTGAACGATTATACCGGAGTTCTCGTCTCAATATAGACGTTGGGTTAAGGTGTCGGGAGAGTTCCATCAAATTGGCTTACTAGAAACGATCCGGGCGACGACCACCTCACGCAAGCGTGCCGTGGAGTCTATCAGTACCTTTAGCAATCCCAACTCATTTTCTAGCTGGTACGCTAACTCCCTGTACCGATCCTCCATGGCTTGATGGGTCTGGTTTTGTTCCTCCAGATGGGCTACCCGGTTCTCAAGCTCCTCATTCCTGCTTGACAGTCCTTCAATGATATCATCTGCAGTAGAGCCCATGCCATCTATATATGTAGGTGGCTCATCATCCTCAGTCTCTGAGTCCTCCTCGCCATCACACGGCTGTCTCAGCACCCTACCAATCACCGACTCCTCCTCGGAACCATACTTAGTCTCAGCCTTATCTCCAATGTCCCTTTCTGGCTCATTCGGCTGCACCTCTACTAAACCCATCGGGTCCACCGATATGTCCGTGAACTCCATCTCTCCAGCAGGACTGGGTATTCCTGTGCCAGGCATCCTACAGCCACAGACAGAGACAACAATTAACCATATGTCAGTAATATAATAAAATATGTTCATTGATAAAATGAAATGATATTTTATTATGTACAACTCGGCTCGGCAGATTTCCACAATCTAACCCCAGACAAGGCCATTATCCGAATCTCCTTGATTCATTTCCTAACGTACTCAATACGAGTTTAAAGCTAAGGTTATAACCTAGGTTTCGCGATTCTAAAGTTTATAACCTACAGCTTTGATACCAACTTGTGACGTCCCCAAATTCGGGTCTCCAACTACCCGGATTCGGTCATCATGCTCCAATACACACATTCACCTCTAACAACATACGATAACTAAATGCGGAATATAATAAACATATGTTGTTCATTTCAAAGGTGTTACTAGTCCCAAGATACAATAACCTTAATACATAACACAAAGTCATACCCTAAATAGCAATCAGGGTTCGAATTATATTAATTACAATTAACTAAATATAAAGTAAAATCAGCTACGTGAAGCCTATCACTTCATCTTTTCTTTACCCTTGCCCTTTCCTGATGTCTCGGGTTTAGCTGCAATGAAAGTTATGATATAACAAGGATGAGCAACGAGTTTGCTCATCAAGTTTAAAATACAACAATAAAGAATATATCATGATGAATGGAATATAGAAAGAGGATTTAACAATATAAATATCGGAAGCAAGAACAATTATTGCTTTTAGGACAATTGACAGTTAAGTAGACTTTGAACAATAACTTCCAAAGGAGTCAATAGCTGGTTGACCCTTTGGTTACTGGCTACAGAATAAGTACTTGAGGGGATCAGCCTCGCGTACGCTATGTATATGCATAACATTTAACTATGCTGTTTGTACCTTATATTAGATACCTGGGTACTCCCCTATAATAAAAAGGGATGTTTATTTTAGTCTAAGAATCCATACCATTGATTGGTTCGGATAGCTTTTATAAATCCTCATATACTTGTCTGACCGAACAAAGGTCCAGACTCAATCTTAAATAGTTCGTGAATTACAGCACTTTAATAATGTACGAATCCAAGACTGTACGAATTCAAATACACCGAGTGCGAATGTCAATAATATCGATGTGGATTAATTACAAATTTATTTAAACCACTTAAGCATTCTTGGAAATAAAATTTCATGCTACAATACAATAGTAGCCTTCTCGAAAATAATTGAGTAGGATTTAGGAAAATTTCACAGGGTATAGATTCAGGAAAAAGGGAACTTGTACAATACATCACATCCTGCTCGAATGTAAATTGAGTAGGGTTAAAGGAAACTTGCATGTTTGCTCAGCTACAATTAATTTTAGCTTTAACTAATTGGCCTTGAACGACCTATCATTTGATAAAGTCGATTCATCAATTAACATCGCATAATCGTATATCGGTACACCCTCTTATGCTATTTATTTAGCAGATAAACAATTCACATAGCGTATAAGTCAATAGACCATTCTCACTCCCATAAGGTACTTAATTAATCTGTAGACCGAGAAATTATTTACTAACAATGTTTTTCTTAAGTGATAAGCATTTGTTAACCATTAACATTACTCTACCAATTCCATCAACATTAAATTTCTATCTGACAGTAGTTAAATAGAATTTAATTCATGTCCTCTAGTTATTATTTTAAACAACTAGTTATGTTTATTTATTACTCGGCTATTCAAATTAGAAACCTTACTTGTCTCTAATTATTGGATAGTAATCCTTATTTATTATTTATAAAATAATTAATAATTTATTAGTGCTTGCACGCCCCCAAAATCCACCTGCTAGCTTCTTTTAGCCAGGTCGGACTTCGTCCTGACTTGTATAACCTTATTCAAAACATTCATTAACTTAAAGGTAATGTACACGATAAGTTTCTATAAAAACTCGTAATATAATTGATTTGAATCGTATACAGAAATCTTGACTTCTAATAATCAGAGTATAATGCGGAAAAGTGATAATATTATAATATCATTCTTTCGTGTTACATCATTCCCAGGTTACTTGTTCTTATTACAAATAAGTCCTAAAAGACTTAACAACAAATCTCCATTTATCTATTCGACACTTGCAGTATTAGCAACCAGGCAGTTCCCAGGAAAGAGAGGGCTTTCCATTAAAACGGTGCGCAATTAGATGACCTAACCCCTTTTCTCGTCAGAACTTTCTAGACATTGCAAATAATGTTAATCTAGCATAGTTTAAATCTTCTACATCTTCAACTTTCTTTGTACCACCAAAATCGTCTGGTAATTCTTCCTCAGCTGTAATTTGTTTTAAGATAATTGCAAAATGAGCATAAGAATGCCCAACAAGTCTAACAGATATATATGAGAAGAGAATCAGCTTTTCAAGATATATATACAGAATAAGCTGACACAAGATTTCAATGATTATCAATATAGTGAACTGAGTGGTTCCCACCTACGAACTAATGAATTAGTTTGCCGTCTCATCAACACTGCTACAATTGTATCGACAGTGTATATCATTTCTACGATACCTCTACACTGCGACAAATGTTACCTCAGTGAGTTAGATCGGTTCCCTAATACATCTTAAACTCATGCCCATACAAGAGAGTTGTTCAACTCAGATACTAGCATGGTTTTCAATTGAAATTCAACAATCCCTATCACGTTGCACATAAAAGATAACAAGCATGTTAATGCACGGGGTGCAAAAGAAACAATACTTGCATAACAATAAATTTCATAAATAAGACACGTTATTGCACGGAGTGCATTTCAACAATTAAGTAGACTTGCGTTATTGCACGGAGTGCATTTCAACAAATAAGTAGACTTGCCTGAATATGGATAATATGTTAACGCTAGTGTTTCATTCCTCGCTCAATCTCCTGAAGTGTAAGCTCTAGAACTTTCATCCTCCAAGCTTTTCCTTTTCTTGGATTATGCTAGGCTAATTAAGCATTTTAAACGATTAAATATTTTAAATTTTATTCCGGTTATTATAACCGCTTATAAATAAGACTCCTTCTAATATACATGAAATAATTTCAGCATTATAACTGCATATAAAATGAATATTCATCAACTATATTTAAAATAAATTGAGCATTATAACTACTTATAAAATGAATATTCGGCTATTATATTTGAGATAATTTCAACATTATAACTGCTTATAAAATGAATATTCTTACTAAATACTTGAAGAAAATTGGACATAGTAACTGCTTATAAACGTATATTTTCTAATATATAAGAGAAATAAATCGGACATTATAACTACTTGTAAATAAGACTTTTGTACTATATACTTAAAATAATTTGGGCATTATAACTGCTTATAAAAGTATATTTTAACTAAATATATAAAGAACAATAAAAATAATAACCACTAGAGTAATACATCTTGTAGTTGCTAGCTTTACTTCCAATCGCATAGCGCTTCGATGCTTAGAAAGTAATTTTTATCTCATAATATCTCTCAGAATATAAATATAGAGTGTTTTTGCTCTTGAACTACTCTTGAAATGGTAGGAAATAATGAAGAACTAAGCTTGCTATTTATAGGAAAACCAAGTTTCACTAATTGTACGTTAGGGGCTCGGCTTATTACACTTTGCACCCGACTTATTACACTTTGGTACCTAGGTTAATTACAGTTTAAGCTAAGAAAAAGTGGTTAATTACACTTTAGTACCTAGCGTGTGCCAGGTGTAAGCCGGTGTGTGCCACAGGCGTAAGCACGACAAACCGTAAGCACGATAAAGCGTAAGCACGACGAAGCGTAAGCACGACAACGCGTAAGCACGACAAGGCATAAGCACGACAAAGCGTAAGCACGACAAAGCGTAAGCATGACAAAGCATAAGCACGACAAAGCGTAAGCACGACAAATCACTTTGTCATTTCGAAGCATGACACAACAGCTTACTAAAAATAATTTGTCAGGACGCTTCTCGGTGAATTCGCCGGAAGCACGACAAATCATTTTGTCCGTGTAAGTACGACACAGCTGCTTGGCGAAAATTTTTTTATTTGACCAAATTTATCGTTTACACGATATAATCACAAAACACCCGCTTCAAAATATTATTTGGATCTTTATTAAGCACATAAATTTGAATCTCATTAGGTCTTAAGGTTTTAAACTTCTCGATACCTAGTTTTAGGTCACTAAATTAACCTCTAACCATATACGATCGTATTTATAAGCCTCATAAATATTCAGGATATTACATTCACCCCTACTTCAAAAAATTTCGTCCTCGAAATTAACTTTACAGCTAACTTTAGTCATTCAATATCATATTTATAAGTTCTATAAATATTCAGGATATTATATTCTCCCCTCCTAATAAGAATTTCGTCCTCGAAATTCCAGTATAAGAATTTTTTTAACCTTCGTTTTACGAGTTTTTTTTATCTCTAAAATTTTACGCAGGCTATATCCTAAGGTACTCTTACCCTAGAGCTATAACCTAATGCTATGATACCAAAATTTCACGCCCCCGAAATCCACCTGCTAGCTTTTTTCAGCCAGGTCGGACTTCGTGCTGACTTGTATAACCTTGTTCAAAACATTCATTAACTTAAAGGTAATGTACACGATAAGTTTCTATAAAAACTCGTAATATAATTGATTTGAATCGTATATAGAAATCTTGACTTCTAGTAATCAGAGTATAATGCGGAAAAATGATAATATTATAATATCATTCTTTCGTGTTACATCATTCCTAGGTTACTTGTTCTTATTACAAATAAGTCCTAAAAGACTTAACAACAAATCTCCATTTATCTATCCGAGACTTGCAGCATTAGCAACCAGGCAGTTCTCAGGAAAGAGGGGGCTTTCCATTAAAACAGTGCGCAATTAGATGACCTAACCCCTTTCCTCGTCAGAACTTTCTAGACATTGCCAATAATGTTAATCTAGTATAGTTTAAATCTTCTACATCTTCAACTTTCTTTGTACCACCAGAATCGTCTGGTAATTCTTCCTTAGCTGTAATTTGTTTTAAGATAATTGCAAAATGAGCATAAGAATGCCCAACAAGTCTAACAGATATATATATGAGAAGAGAATCACCTTTTCAAGATATATATACAGAATAAGCTGACACAAGATTTCAACGATTATCAATATAGTGAACTGAGTGGTTCCCCACCTACGAACTAATGAATTAGTTTGCCATCTCATCAACACTGCTACAATTGTATCAACAGTGTATATCATTTCTACGATACCTCTACACTGCGACAAATGTTACCTCAGTGAGTTAGATCGGTTCCCTAACACATCTTAAACTCCTGCCCATACAAGAGAGTTGTTCAACTCAGATACTAGCATGGTTTTCAATTGAAATTCAACAATCCCTATCACGTTGCACATAAAAGATAACAAGCATGTTAATGCACGGGGTGCAAAAGAAACAATACTTGCATAACAATAAATTTCATAAATAAGACACGTTATTGCACGGAGTGCATTTCAACAATTAAGTAGACTTGCGTTATTGCACGGAGTGTATTTCAACAAATAAGTAGACTTGCGTTATTGCACGGAGTGCATTTCAACAAATAAGTAGACTTTCCTGAATATGGATAATATGTTAACGCTAGTGTTTCATTCCTCGCTCAATCTCCTGAAGTGTAAGCTCTAGAACTTTTATCCTCCAAGCTTTTCCTTTCCTTGGATTATGCTAGGCTAATTAACAATTTTAACGATTAAATATTTTAAATTTTATTCCGGTTATTATAACCGCTTATAAATAAGACTCCTTCTAATATACATGAAATAATTTCAGCATTATAACTGCATATAAAATGAATATTCATCAACTATATTTAAAATAAATTGAGCATTATAACTGCTTATAAAATGAATATTCGGCTATTATATTTGAGATAATTTCAACATTATAACTGCTTATAAAATGAATATTCTTACTAAATACTTGAAGAAAATTGGACATAGTAACTACTTATAAACGTATATTTTCTAATATATAAGAGAAATAAATCGGACATTATAACTGCTTGTAAATAAGACTTTTGTACTATATACTTAAAATAATTTGGGCATTATAACTGCTTATAAAAGTATATTTTAACTAAATATATAAAGAAAAATGAAAATAATAACCACTAGAGTAATACATCTTGTAGTTGCTAGCTTTACTTCCAATCGCATAGCGCTTCGATGCTTAGAAAGTAATTTTTATCTCATAATATCTCTCAGAATATAAATATAGAGTGTTTTTGCTCTTGAACTACGCTTGAAATGGTAGGAAATAATGAAGAACTAAGCTTGCTATTTATAGGAAAACCAAGTTTCACTAATTGTACGTTAGGGGCTCGGCTTATTACACTTTGCACCTGACTTATTACACTTTGGTACCTAGGTTAATTACACTTTAAGCTAAGAAAAAGTGGTTAATTACACTTTAGTACCTAGATTAATTACACTTTAGTACCTAGCGTGTGCCAGGTGTAAGCCGGCGTGTGCCACAGGCGTAAGCACGACAAAACGTAAGCACGACAAAGCGTAAGCACGACAAGGCGTAAGCACGACAAGGCGTAAGCACGACAAAGCGTAAGCACGACAAATCACTTTGTCATTTCGAAGCATGACACAACAGCTTACTAAAAATAATTTGTCAGGACGCTTCTCGGTGAATTCGCCGGAAGCACGACAAATCATTTTGTCCGTGTAAGTACGACACAGCTGCTTGGCGAAAATTTTTTTATTTGACCAAATTTATCGTTTACACGATATAATCACAAAACACCCGCTTCAAAATATTATTTGGATCTTTATTAAGCACATAAATTTGAATCTCATTAGGTCTTAAGGTTTTAAACTTCTCGATACCTAGTTTTAGGTCACTAAATTAACCTCTAACCATATACGATCGTATTTATAAGCCTCATAAATATTCAGGATATTACATTCACCCCTACTTCAAAGAATTTCGTCCTCGAAATTAACTTTACAGCTAACTTTAGTCATTCAATATCATATTTATAAGTTCTATAAATATTCAGGATATTACATTCTCCCCTCCTAATAAGAATTTCGTCCTCGAAATTCCAGTAAAGAATTTTTTTAACCTTCGTTTTATGAGTTTTTCTATCTCTGAAATTTTACGCAGGCAATATCCTAAGGTACTCTAACCCTAAAGCTATAACCTAATGCTATGATACCAAAATTTCACGCCCCCGAAATCCACCTGCTAGCTTCTTTTAGCCAGGTCGGACTTCGTGCTGACTTGTATAGCCTTGTTCAAAACATTCATTAACTTAAAGGTAATGTACACGATAAGTTTCTATAAAAACTCGTAATATAATTGATTTGAATCATATATAGAAATCTTGACTTCTAATAATCAGAGTATAATGCGGAAAAATGATAATATTATAATATCATTCTTTCGTGTTACATCATTCCTAGGTTACTTGTTCTTATTACAAATAAGTCCTAAAAGACTTAACAACAAATCTCCATTTATCTATCCGAGACTTGCAGCATTAGCAACCAGGCAGTTCTCAGGAAAGAGGGGGCTTTCCATTAAAACAGTGCGCAATTAGATGACCTAACCCCTTTCCTCGTCAGAACTTTCTAGACATTGCCAATAATGTTAATCTAGCATAGTTTAAATCTTCTACATCTTCAACTTTCTTTGTACCACCAGAATCGTCTGGTAATTCTTCCTTAGCTATAATTTGTTTTAAGATAATTGCAAAATGAGCATAAGAATGCCCAACAAGTCTAACAGATATATATATGAGAAGAGAATCACCTTTTCAAGATATATATACAGAATAAGCTGACACAAGATTTCAACGATTATCAATATAGTGAACTGAGTGGTTCCCCACCTACGAACTAATGAATTAGTTTGCCGTCTCATCAACACTGCTACAATTGTATCAACAGTGTATATCATTTCTACGATACCTCTACACTGCGACAAATGTTACCTCAGTGAGTTAGATCGGTTCCCTAACACATCTTAAACTCCTGCCCATACAAGAGAGTTGTTCAACTCAGATACTAGCATGGTTTTCAATTGAAATTCAACAATCCCTATCACGTTGCACATAAAAGATAACAAGCATGTTAATGCACGGGGTGCAAAAGAAACAATACTTGCATAACAATAAATTTCATAAATAAGACACGTTATTGCACGGAGTGCATTTCAACAATTAAGTAGACTTGCGTTATTGCACGGAGTGCATTTCAACAAATAAGTAGACTTGCGTTATTGCACGGAGTGCATTTCAACAAATAAGTAGACTTGCCTGAATATGGATAATATGTTAACGCTAGTGTTTCATTCCTCGCTCAATCTCCTGAAGTGTAAGCTCTAGAACTTTTATCCTCCAAGTTATTCCTTTCCTTGGATTATGCTAGGCTAATTAACAATTTTAACGATTAAATATTTTAAATTTTATTCCGGTTATTATAACCGCTTATAAATAAGACTCCTTCTAATATACATGAAATAATTTCAGCATTATAACTGCATATAAAATGAATATTCATCAACTATATTTAAAATAAATTGAGCATTATAACTGCTTATAAAATGAATATTCGGCTATTATATTTGAGATAATTTCAGCATTATAACTGCTTATAAAATGATTATTCTTACTAAATACTTGAAGAAAATTGGACATAGTAACTGCTTATAAACGTATATTTTCTAATATATAAGAGAAATAAATCGGACATTATAACTGCTTGTAAATAAGACTTTTGTACTATATACTTAAAATAATTTGGGCATTATAACTGCTTATAAAAGTATATTTTAACTAAATATATAAAGAAAAATAAAAATAATAACCAGTAGAGTAATACCTCTTGTAGTTGCTAGCTTTACTTCTAATCGCGTAGCGCTTCGATGCTTAGAAAGTAATTTTTATCTCATAATATCTTATAGAATATAAATATAGAGTGTTTTTGCTCTTGAACTGCTCTTGAAATGGTAGGAAATAATGAAGAACTAAGCTTGCTATTTATAGGAAAACCAAGTTTCGCTAATTGCACGTTAGGGGCTCGGCTTATTACACTTTGCACCCGACTTATTACACTTTGGTACCTAGGTTAATTACACTTTAAGCTAAGAAAAAGTGGTTAATTACACTTTAGTACCTAGATTAATTACACTTTAGTATCTAGCGTGTGCCAGGTGTAAGCCGGCGTGTGCCAGGCGTAAGCTGGCGTGTGCCAGGCTTAAGCACGACAAAACGTAAGCACGATAAAGTGTAAGCACGACAAAGCGTAAGCACGACAAGGCATAAGCACGACAAAGAGTAAGCACGACAAAGCGTAAGCGTGACAAAGCATAAGCACGACAAAGCGTAAGCACGACAAATTACTTTGTCATTTCGAAGCACGACACAACAGCTTACTAAAAATAATTTGTCCGGACACTTCTCGGTGAATTCGCCGGAAGCACGACAAATCATTTTGTCCGTGTAAGCACGACAAAGCTGCTTGGCGAAATTTTTTTTATTTGACCAAATTTATCGTTTACACGATATAATCGCAAAACACCCGCTTCGAAATATTATTTGGATCTTTATTAAGCACATAAATTTGAATCTCATTAGATCTTAAGGTTTTAAACTTCTCGATACCTAGTTTTAGGTCACTAAATTAACCTCTAACCATATACGATTGTATTTATAAGCCTCATAAATATTCAGGATATTACAAGTGCATTATGGTTTAATAGCAACTAAATAATTGATCACTTATTTAGTTTTATTTGCACTTAATTTCTATTCACCTTTAAGAGTAATTAAGTAATTATTTCCCCTTATTCCTTATTTAACATTAATTAAATGATTAATGTATTAACTTTACTTGTACCTAATTATCATTTAATTATTAATTAAATAATCATTAAATATTTATTATCTTTATTTATTATTTAATGTTAAATAATAAATAATTAATTTATTAACTCTACTAATACTTAATTATTATTTAATATTAAATAATAATAATTAAATATTTATTGTCTTTATTTATTATTTAATATAATAAACAATTAATCTATTAACTCTACACATACTTAATTATCATTTAATATTAATTAGATAATAATTAAATATTTATTATCTTTATTTATTATTAATGATAAATAATAAATAAATGATTTATTTACTTTATTCATACTTAATTATTATTTAATACTAATTAAATAATAATTAAATATTTATTATCTTTATTTATTATTTAATGATAAATAATAAATACATAATTTGTTAACTTTGTTCATACTTAATTATAATAATCAAATATTTATTTTCTTTATTTATCATTTAATATTAAATAATAAATAATTAATTTATTAACTTTATTCATACTTAATTATTATTTAATATTAATTAAATAATAATCAAATATTTATTGTCTTTATTTATTATTTAATGTTAAATAATAAATAATTATTTTATTAACTATATTCATACTTAATTATTATTTAGTATCAATTAAATAATAATTAAATATTTATTATCTTTATTTATTATTATTGATAAAAAATTTATCTTATTAACCTTATTATTAATTAAATAATAATTTAAATATTTATTATCTTTATTTATCATTTATTGATAAATAATTAATTTATTAACTTTACTCATACTTAATTATTATTTAATATTAATCAAATATTTATTATCTTTATTTTTTTACTATTATTATTAGTGTTTAATAATTAATGGTAATAATCGTATTTCATGCCACAACCAACAATTATGCAGAGATACATTTCCACCCTTGTTCAAGGTTTGCTAAAACACACTCTTACCTTATTCAATACCCACAGTCGGCTCATAACACAGACTAAATTTAACAACAGTATGCATACAACACTGATTCAAGGTCTGTAACCAGCCCAGCATTATCACATAAAAAAACAGAGTTTCATTTTATAATTCATATTGCAGGCAGAACAATCAATACCAAAATGAAGAGCAAATTTTCGTTCAAGCATTTCAACAACCACTTGGTGGGCATACAAAGACTCAACACTGGCCTAATTACTGTACATGATCAAGGATGCCAGAACCCTATGGTTCTTCAGTATACACAAAATTTCCAATTCAAAGAATAACACAATACAATCCAATACAAGGAACAACACACATCCAAGTACAGAAGAAAGAAAAACTAAAACAAACCACAAGAATTGTCACAACAGTTTACTGCTATACCTCGAGCTTGTACGGATTGCCGTCCTTCTCCTTCTCCCAAAATAGGTAACAAAGCCAGCAGACATCCACAGTCGTGTCTTCCCATGTTCCCTCTTTTCTCAGTGATTTTTCTCTCTTATTTGAACTCACAAAAATCGGTTGCTTTGCTAGGGTTTGGGGTTCCAATTTATAGCAAAATATTTACCCAATTGCTGGGCAATACCCTAATCGATCGAACCAGTACCCAACGGTAGGAGGGAGGTAGGTGACCGATCGTTCACATCAAGCCCCATCAATGCCCAACTATTCAGTCGGCAGTCCCTTGAGCCGCGTACTCCCACCGGTCAAATCGCCTAGCGCCCTAAATCCTTTGGTCCGGTCGAGGGCTCTCGGTTGCTCACTTCGAATCCTTGAACAGCCCACTGGTAGCTGAGCTTTTCTCTTAGTCCCAGTCCTCGGTCTCTTCGTCATCACGCCGACACACCAGCCCTCTTCACGCCGGCGCTTTCCCGTTCCATCTGATTGCCAGCCCTAGCGACCCCTACTTGACACCAACTGGCTAACCCCTATCTCTTCCCCAATCCCTTCTCGGTTTGGTCTGATTTGAGAGCTTAGGTCAATTAGGTTATGGTTTTAATCCAGCTCTGCACCCAAAATTGGTTTGCCGATTTATGGTCTTGCCCCAAACCCGATTGCAATGGTTCAACCCGGCAGGAGGAGGATTGGGCTCAACCCAAATGAAAATGAAAGGAATGGGCCCAACAGGAAAATGGGAGGAGAATTGGTCCAACACAATTAAAGTTGGGCCATTCGAAGTAAAGGGAAAAATGGCCCAATACACTAATTAAAATTAATAATAATTATATTTCTAGCATCTAAATTAAATAACCAACTTGATTAATTAATTGTTTAAAAATATTTATTTTAACAATAACCCTCATTCTAATTATTTAATCCGATATTGATAAAAATAAAATTATTTACTTAAATTTTTCCCCATTTTTCTTGCCAACGAACTCTTAGGGTTAAATCACTAATTTATTCGAACTATCAGTGAATCCCTTTAATGCAAAGAAAATTATTGGACCATATAGTTATATAATTAAATAATACCTACATAGATCCAATTAAGTCCGTAAAATTAAATAAAAATAAATTTCCTATATCAAAATCAATTGATAACAAGGTTTAAAATTCTTGGACATTACAGATCAGGGCAAGATTAGTTGCAGCCCAAGACCGACAAAAGAAGTATGCAGATCGACATCGCCAGCCGAGAGACTTCGACATCGGCAGCTACGTGTTTCTGAAGGTATCTCCCTGGAAAGAGAAGATACGTTTTGGAAAGGGAAAGTTAAGCCCGAGGTTCATAGGACCGTTCGAAGTACTGAGAAGAGTGGGTGAAGTGGCGTACGAGGTAGCCTTGCCTCATAAACTTGAGCACATTCACAATGTGTTCCACGTTTCTGTGTTGCGGCCGTATAAACCCGACTACAAGCATGTGATTTCCTATGAACCGATTCAAGTCGAGCGAGACTTGTCATATGAAGAGATTCCTATCCAGATATTAGATGGGAAGGAGCAAACGTTAAGGAATAAGGTCATCCATTCGGTCAAAGTACTTTGGAGGAACCACGCAGCTGAAGAAGCCACGTGGGAGCTGGAAGAAAAGATGAGGAAGAATTATCCGCATCATTTTAAGTGAACCCATGTTAAGTTTTCCGTACCTAGGTTGTAATTCTGGGGACAAAATTCTTATAAGGGGGGAGGATGTAACGACCGAGAATTTTGGATTCGCCTTGTAATGTGACGCCCCCAAATTCGGGTCTTCAACTACCCGGATCCAGTCATCACGATCCAATACAACATTCACCTCCAACAACATACGTTGACTAAAATGCGGAATATAACAAACATATGTTGTTCATTAGAAAGGTGTTACTAGTCCCAAGATACAATAACCTTAAATACTTAACACAAACCCATACCCCAAATAACCATCAGGGTTTAAATTACATTAATAATAATTAACTACACATAAGATAAAATCAGCTACGTGAATCCTATCACTTCATCTTTTCTTTACCCTTGTTTTTTCCTGATGTCTCGGGTTTAGCTGCAATGAAAGTCATGATATAACAAGGGTGAGCAACGAGTTTGCCCAGCAAGTTTAAAGTACCACAATAAGGATATATCATGATGAAAGGAATATAGAAAGAGAATTCAACAATATAATTATGAGAAGCAAGAACAATAATTGCTTTTAGAACGATTGATAGTCAAGTAGACTTTGGACAATAACATCCAAAGGAGTCAATAGCTAATTGACCCTTCGGTTACTGGCTACAGAATAAGTACTTGAGGGGATCAGCCTCGCGTACGCTATGTATATGCATAACATTTAACTCTACTGTTTGTACCTTATATACGGTACCTGGGGTACTCCCCTATAATAAAAGGGGTGTTCATTCAGTCTAAGAATCCTTACCGTCGATTGGTTCGAATAGCTTTTATAAATTCTCATATACTTGCCTGACCGAACAAGGGTTCAGACTTAATTATGAATAGTTCATGAATTTCGGAACTTTAATAAATGTACGAATTCAAATGCACCGAATGCGAGTGTCAATAATATCGATGTGGACTAACCGTATATTAATTAAACCACTTAAGCATTCTTGGGATAAAATTTCAAGCTACAATACAATAGTAGCCTGCTCGAACGAAAAGAAATTTGCAACAATTAAAGTTTCGAGATAGAGAACTTGCTCAATGTAAAAGTTGAGTAAGATGGAACTTGCCTGTTTGCTCAGCTACAGATAAATTTTAGCTTTAATTAATCAACCTTGGATGACCTATTATTTGATAAAGTCGACTTATCAATTAATATGGCATAGTTGTATATTGGTACACCTTCTTATGCTATTTATTTGGCAGATAAACAATTCATCATCTACATTTAATTACTATTTAACATTAGCTAAACAGAAATTAATTAATGACCTTTAGCTATTAAAATAAATAATAGCTAATCATGATTACTTATTCTTCGAATACTCAGATTATCACCCTTATTTGTCTCTAAATATGGGTTAATAATCCTTATTTACTATTTATAAATTAAATAATAATTTATTATGGTTTAATAGCAACTAAATGATAATTGATTACTTGTTTAGTTTATTTGCGCTTAATTACTATTCGCCTTTAAGGGTAATTGAGTAATTATTATTCCTTGTTCCTTATTCAAAAATACTTAATGTATTAATTCTCCACACACTTAATTATTATTTAATATTAATTAAATAATCATTAAGTATTTATTATCTTTATTTATTAAGGGCCAAAAATAATTAACTTATTAATCTCACTCATACTTAATCATTATTTCAATAAGGATTAAGTAATGGTTATCCTTATTAACTTTATTCATACCTAATTGTTATTAATTGAATACAATCAAATATTTATTATCTTTATTCATTATTTAGTGATAAATAATAAATAATTATTTTATTAACTTCATTCATACTTAATTATTATTTAATATTAATTAAATAATAATTACATATTTATTATCTTTATTTATTATTTATTGCTAAATAATAATTAATTATTTACTAACTTATTCATACTTAATTATTATTTAATATTAATTAAATAATAATTAAATATTTATTATCTTTATTTATTATTTATTGATAAATAATAAATAATTATTTTATTAATGTTATTCATACTTAATTATTATTCAATATTAAATAAAAATTAGATATTTATTATCTTTATTTATTATTTAACGTTAAATATAAAGAATTATTTTTATTTACTACGTTCATACTTAATTATCATTTAATATTGGTTAAATAATAATTAAATATTTATTACCTTTATTTATTATAAAATAAATAATTATTTATTAGTGTATTATTAATTCAAATAATAACTAATAATTAATCTGATGGTATTACACCTAATTACTATCAATAATAGTTAAATAATTATTAACCCTAGTTTATTTGTTGTTTGAATAAACCAATGAATTACTTAACCAATTTGGAAAAATATTTCAAGTATTACAAGGTTTATTGGGTAACTAGGTCACTCGATTACAGTAATTTAGTTGTTGGCCAAAATTTTATCATGCGGAGTTTTCTGCATAGGATGCATACATACCATACTCACAGCCACGACTCCTAACAGCAAGCCCCGATTAACAAATGATATGCATATAACACTAGTTTCAGTCTCTGTTCATAGCCAAAATACTATCATATAATAAATCAAAGTTTGATTTTGGTATAACAATGTCGTTGACAGCACAATTAATACCAAATGAAGAATAATCTTATTCAGGCATTACAACAAACACTTGGTGGGCACACTGAGACTCGACACTGGCCTATTCACAGTACAACACCCGCTGCCTGAACCTCTTATGGCTCTTCAGTACACAAATTTCCCAACCAGTAATCACACCCAATAACAGAGAAACAAAGAAAAACGAAAAGAAAAATCAAAACAAAAAGGAAATCGACACAAAAGGAACCACCGCGGCAGCTGGGTTTATACCTTAAGGCTGGGTTGACATCGATCGAGCTCCTAGCGGCTGTCCTTCACCTCCTCCTGAAATAGATGGTGAAGCCGACCGACATCCAGCGGCTAGCTTCCCCTTCACCCTGCCTTTACTTCTCAACCCTTACTCTCGTATGGCACTGATATAATTCAGACCCAAAGAGCCCAGCAGTTCGGCTAGATGAATTTGGGGTCCCTATTTATAGGGCGAGGTTTGCCTAATTGCTGGGTAATACCCCAATTGACAGAACTAAAACCCAACGGTAGGAGGGAGGTAGGTGACCGATCGTTCACATCAAGCCCCATCACTGCCCAGCTATTCAGTCGGCAGTCCTTTGAGCCACGTACTCCCACCGGTCATGTCGCCTAGCGCCCTAAATCCTTTGGTCCAGTCGAGGGCGCTCGGTTACTCACTTCGAATCCTTGAACAACCCGCTGGTAGCTGAACCTTTCCCTCGGTCCCAGTCGCCGGTCTCTTCGTCATCACGCCGACACACCAGCCCTCTTCACGCCGGCGCTTTCCCGTCCCATCCGATTGCCAGCCCTAGCGAACTGGCTAACCCCTATCTCTTCCCTAATTCCTTCTCGGCTTGGTCTTAGTTGAGAGCTTAGGTCATTTATGCTGTGATTTTAATCCAGCTCTGCTCCCAAAATTGGTTTACAGAGACGGACTTGCCCCATCCCGATTGAAATTGGTTTGACCCGGCAGAAGAAGGATTGCGCTCAACCCAAATGGAGTTGGGCCGGATGAAATAAATAGAAAGGTGGCCCAATAGGAAATGGAATGGAATTTGGGTTCAACCCAATTGATATTGGGTCAGCTGGAATGAAATAAAAAGGTCCCAAATAAAATTAGTAACATTATGTTTCTAATATTTAAATTAAATAACTAATTCAATTAATTAATGGTTTAAAATATTTATTTTAACAATAAACCCTCATTCGAATTATTTAATCCGATAATGATATAATGAATTATTTATTTAGATTTTTCCCAATTTCCTTGCCAACAATCTCTTAGGGTTAAATCACTAATTTATTCAAGCTATTAGTGAATCCCTTTAATGCAAGAAAATTATTAGGTCATATAATTATAATTTAATAACAATACCTACATGGATCCAATTAAGTTCATAAAATTTAAATAAAATAAATTTCATGTATCAACATAATTTGATAACAGGGTTTAAAAATTCTCGGACATTACATGTAATTTCACTTTTGAATATTGATGAGTATGTTATATTTTATTAATATTATTTTGTGTTGCCTGTTTAAAGGTTGTGTGACAACCTGGATTATGTGAATGCGTGAAATTTTACGTGTTATAGTTTTGTTTAAGTGAATAATTGATTTCGCGTAGCGTCGCTAAATCACTATTCACGGGGCACGTTTCCCGAGGAACTATTCACGCTATAATATTTTACGTCTTTTTCAATTTGGAATAATTTCATTAATGTGTGTATGCGAACGAATAATTTTCCAAGCGTCGGAAGTTTTATTTGAGTTGATACATGATTTTATCCGTGTCCGAAATGTATTATATGGGTATTCCGAATAAATGGACAAATCCCGTAATAATTATTTTCATGCGTCCTAATAATTTATGGGAGTATCCATTATAATTTTGGGTAGAGTTATTTACCAAATTGGGTACAAAAGTAGGAGCATTCAGATATCTTTTTGGTGTATTTGTGTATTTATTTTTGCATGTTACTCCAAGAGGGAACCAACTTAACCCATCAACCAATCAAATGAGGGAGTAGAGAGAGTGGTCGGCAGCATGCTTAATTTTGTAAGCTCAATGCCTTGAAATTCTTTTCCAACATTCTCGTTGGGTGATGAACCCATCACCTTGGTTACTCCCACCCACTCTCCTAGGCTCCTCCCGCCACTTTATCTCCTCCAAAGCCATTCAGCTGATCCCTTCTCTCCCATTGCAATTTGAAGAAAGAGAGAAGAGAGAGCTGCAGAGAGGAAGACCACCCTCACTTGCCTCCTTCTAGCTCATCCATTTAAACCATCAGCTGATAACAAGTAGAGAGAGAGAGCTGCCTAGCTTGCTTGAAAAAGAAGAAGTGTATCCGTGAGAAGGAGCCCTCGCCGGTCGGAGAGACGAGTAGAGTCTGGAGGAGTGAAACGAAGCTCCAAAGAGGTGAGATCCTGATTTTTTTTCCAAGCATTAGTTTTTCTCGCTTCTGTTAGTATTCTTCTGATTGAGTCTGTAAAAGATGGGTAAAGCATGACCAGTGATAATGCTAACTTTGAACCCTAGAGTGACTGTATAGGAACCCCAGGCTTCATAGCATCGGTTAGTGGATTAAAAAAAACAGAGTCACACTTATGAACCTATCCTCATTACCCAGTAGTATCGGAAGGACCGAAGTCACCCGATGAGGTCCGCCACCCACCGAACTCTTGGACCTAGGCACGGGGTTAGGTAACGTTAGTTATTCGACCCCAGGCTGTGGAATGATTTCCGAAGTGGAATCTGAAGTGGGACCTTTGTATGAGAATAGTTGTCAGACCCGAACCCCTAGTGTCAGTAATGCCTGAACCTGATCTTCGAGGTCGAAGTCTCAAAACTTCAGTGAAACCCAAACCTTTGGCTCCCCGAAGAGATTCATGAAGCCAAACCTAATTCACCTTCGACCCCGAAGAGGTTCCCGAAGCCAAACCCAATTCACGTCCGACCCCGAAGAGATTCCCGAAGCCAAATCCAATTCACGTCCGACCCTGAAGAGATTCTCGAACTACATAACGCTCCGACCTGGAACCGAAGCCAAGATTATGTCGGCAGAAGGGTCGGTCAGACCTGAAGTATATTCCAATCCCTATCTAACCTTAAATTTAACCGGCCCAAAGGATGCACCAGGAACTATTATGAGAAATGCTCCTAATCTTGGATGGATCGTAAGGAGAGTGAACCTTGCCGATCGTAGGGTTCCATTCGGCCATCGCAGAGTAAGATCGTTAAACCCCAGGGTCGTAGCCTTGCTCCGGATTTAGTTCAATACTAGACCCAAAGCCGAACCCCTGGTATCTGTACGGCTCGGACTCGACTTCTGAAGTCTTATCCCGAAGTCGGACCCCTAGTATCTGTACGGCTCGGACTTAACTTCCGAAGTCATACCCCGAAGCCGAAGTCTTAGAATAATAATGAGACCCGATCCTCTGGTTCCCGAAGCCAGACTCAAGGCACATCCGATCCCGAAGGGATCCTCGGACTACGTACGGTTCTGACCTGGAACCGAAGCCGAAGCCGAAGCCATGTCGACAAAGGGTCGGTAAGACCTCACATAGCCCCGAATCAGTAATAGATGTACCTTGTACTATTTCTAAATTATGGACGAACTGTAGAGTCCCGTTCGACATCTGTTGAGTAAGGTGGCCGAACCCTTTGGCCTACCGATGGTAGAACTGTCCTAACATGCAGTAGATTGTTAGATTGATCCATAGGACAAACCGTGCAAGTCGCTCACGTCTATTTATTAAAGGTGTTATTTCTACATAACTATGTCTAAGCAAAGAATGAAACATTATAGAGTAGTATAAACCATTATCTGGTATCCAGTATGTGACTAATTATTATGTGAATATGTACTTAATTGTGTAGGATATTAAGGAGCGTGTGTTGTAATACTGTAGCAGCGCATCAGGCAAGTTTCTAAACCTTATGCACTATTCTTATTTTGTGCAAACAGGTATATGTTGTGCAAGTTTCTAAACCTTATGCACTATTTTTATTTCGTGCAAACAGATATATATTGTTGCAAGTTCCCTAACTTCATTCTTTCTATATATTGAATGCAAATTTCTTAAACTTACTCAACCCTTACATTTGGGCAAGTTTCCTATTTTATACAAAGGTTGTATATTATTGCAAGTTCCTTACTCAAATATTTTTATTTGAGCAAGTTTCCTAACTCAAACGCGAGTTATTATGTTTGAAGCATGTTAGTGGATTAATTATTGATAATTATTCTACATCTATAGTATTTATTGATATTCGCACTTTGTGCAAGTTTTCAAATTCTTGTTTAAATTGACATTAAACAAGTATCCTATATTAAAGCAAGTTCTCTAAATCCACTCAAGTTATGTATTGATTACATGTGTTGCGATATTGAGCTAGTTTTCTAAACTTCCACAACTTATTTCATTGTGCGAGTACTCTTATGATTATCCAAATGATTTGACATTCGTCCAAGTTATCTACCTATTCTATAATGCATGTTGTTAAGCCTTAAAGTTCCTTATTCCATAAATTATTTGAAAGCTATGTTAAAGCCAATTGCTTTGGCTAGACACTTATTGATTTATTTATTGAAGTGAGGTTAAGTCCTCGAACTATTATTGATGTTAAGTAAAGCTATCCGATCAAATTGTTTTGGTTCGGATTCTCATGTAAAGCTGAGAAGAACAACCCTCATAGCAGGGGCAATTGTATGAACATCGGGGAGCCGACACGCACGTAAATAGTAAGTGAGGCTTATGCATAATGCCAGGTATTCTAGGCTGATCACCTATTGTACCATTTGTTTGTGGATTATCGGATGAATTTTCGGTAATTCTATAATAGAGTTTTGTGCCTTGGTGCACCCTCAGTATTGAATAGTTCCTTTCCTTGGGAAATTTTATAATCCTTGGATACTTTAGAAAATCCTTCGGTCCACAGTGACTACTATAATGGTGATAAAGAAGCTGTTTATTTCCTTGAGCTACCTCATTTTTTCTTTTTTTTACTCCTATGAGCTATAAAATTATTCACGTGATTATTCACTGCTATTTTACTTGCGGGGCAAATCTATTGCTCACCCTTGCTTTCTTTAATACTTTTCAATTAGTGCAGCACGTGGCGAGAGCTCGGGAAAGGATAAGGTTAAGGGCAAAGCTACTGATTAATTTTGTTTAATTTTACTAGAATCATCGTTTGTATCAAGACTTATTACTTGATGTTATGTATTAAGACTTATGTACTCTTACGTATTAAGTTATGTTTTGGAGTAGTCTTGGTTTTGAGACTTGGGTCAGGATTATTTATGTTATATCAATGTAAATATTTCTTTATTCTGTTTTATGTTGTCGACAACATGATGTATGTATTAGATAGTGAAGAACCAAGTCTGCAGTCTAGGTGACCTGGATTTGGGGGCGTCACAGGGGCTCCTGGCCCGAACACATCTCAGGCCCTGAATAGCACCTAATGTCTCGAATTGTTTATAGGACTTGAAACCACGCTTTGTGCCTGACCTTTATGGATTTAGTGCCAAGTGTCTACAAAGTAGCAAACACACGGAGATAAGATTGTTCATGTCTAGGACTCTTATATAGACTGATTTAGTAATATTGGGCTTATCAGTCAAGGCCCTTATTCGAAGATAACAGAGACCTAGGTCAGTGTATGATCTAAATATTGGACTATAAATATGGAGAGACATCTAGTATATATTTTACATACACTATCAAATTCTTAATTATAATCTCCATAATTGTTTACTAACTTTACAATCAGAGGTGGATCTAAAGCAACCCTTCTGTTCATCTGTTCATTTCAAGTTATTTAGAGCACTAAGTGTCAACGCCGGGAGGAATCGCTATCTTATGCTCGTTGTTACCCTTTCCAGTTTTAGCCTTTTTTTAGATGATTTTTGGAAAAGGTCGGCACAAGTGTCGACGGAGTTTTGAAAGATCGCTTTTTTAAGATGAGCCAATTAATCAGAGTCGCCAGTTGGTATATTTTGGAATGGATGTACCAACTCATCCGAGTTTCGTTTTTTGTAAATCGCTGGCTCATGTGTGACTCTGTATTAATTGGTCTGCAAACCGAGATTCGTAGAGTTCGGGGGCTTGCTTAAGCGAGGGGAAGGTGTTAGGCACCCCCCGACTTCCGTGAAACAGGTTACCGCAATCTTGATGCTTTTCCTATCCTTTAATTCATAAAATGTGTATGTGTGTGCGCGTGTGTGTGTCTATGTGAATATTGTGGTGAGTTTGTATGAAGGAATCATTTGGGGTTTTTTTTATGGAAAGTCGTGTGTTGAGAGTGCTTTAGAATGTCCTTCGATTTATACGAGAAAGCTTTATTCTTTATTAGAAAGGTTTGATTTTGATTGTCAAAACTGTAAGGTTTTCAATTGGGTGTCGTTTTGGCAAAGCAAGAGTTTTTAAACCTTCGTCAAAATAGGAATCGAGACCTATACGTTGCTTTCGTAAAACGAGCGGGCAATTTCTAGAATCTCTTTAACCCTATGCACAATGGTTTAATAGAACCACCTTTTACTTTCATAAAACCATTTCTTGTGACATTTGAACACGATCTTTCTTTTTCCTTCTCGTTAAAAGGAATCGACATTCATTAGCACTCCCAATTTTTACCCTCGTGATTCTAATAACCTAATTTGATTTATTTTATGGAAATCTTATCGTTTAGCTTTGAAATCAATTTCGTTGTCATAAATCAAATCAAGCATTAAAATGCGTTGGGGCTATTCATGGGCATGTGAGCCATCAAAATAACCCCAAACGCCCACAAACATATATTTTCACTATTACGGGGCCTTAAACTCGATTCTCGCCTTGGCGTCGTTTTAAGGCCCGACGGTTACACACTTTCAATGAAAACTACATCGCTCCCACTAGCTACATCAAAAGACGTCCATCATCGGATTTGGACCACGGGGTCGCGTTCCTAGGCTCACATCCAAAATGGCCAAACAAACAAAATATCAAAAAATGATAATCTAAACAAACTAGGCATAATAAATCATCATAACAAGCTAAATTAAATCGCTAAATGGACATCCTCGGGTCATTAGGAAGCATTTCGTTCCGTGGGAACCTTCACTAATGGTCCCTAATCCATATATCCACAACAATATACAAGAAAAACTACATTTCACATAATCTAATTGACAAAAAGATTGACAAAATGATATATAAGAATTGCTATAGAAATGGCCTTTTCACCTTGCAAATATCACCAAAATGTGTGTAAACTTGAATATATGAATAGAGTAGAAATTATCTTGGATATAATCTCACAAAAGAGACACAATTCCTCACTTTTTCCTCTCTTTTCTCTCCTAATTGGCTGCAGTTTTTGCTGTTTTTCCTCTCTTTTTTCGAGCTGCTGCTGCTGCCTCTCGCCAACCTCCAGTATGCTGAGTGAGGGATGAGCTGAAATAGGCTGGCCAGAGCCAGCCGCAGATGGATCTGCGGCTGGCCGCCACCCCTCCACTCAGCTGATTTTCGGTTTCCGTGTTTCGAGTTCCGTTTGTTCAAAAGGCACACTCATTGGCCGCAGATCAATCCGCGGCTGGCTGGCTTGACTTTCTCGATTTTCGTGCTACGCCTCGATTCTCGTGTTGTGACGTCAGTTCTCGCTGACAGGCTCGTATTTTGCAGTCCGGGAATTACTGGGAGACGTGCCACATCATTCGGGAATGCTCATTTCGGACAGCCTTGTTGTAACATCAGTTTCGGTTGTAAATCGTCGCGGTGGCATCGAGTGTTCGTACTTGTCCATCCTTTGCTCTCGCAGGCCGGTTCATTTGCCGAATTTGCCCTCCTGTCAGGGTTAGTATACGAAGTGAAAAATTTGGGTTTCTAAAGCTGCCCCTCTTTATCATGTTTATGCAATGTTAAATGAAATGAACAGGATAAAGAAATAGACACCCGATGAATGAATGACAGTGCATAAGAATGACAGTACATACATGATGCAACACATGTAGCTTATGATGCAACACAAGATGTAATGTATGCAAAACATTCGTAACAGTGTCAATGCATCATGAAATCGTAAATTTATTGTGAGCATTGACCTCAATCGGACTCAATTGCTGATCGCATCGTCGTTGTCTCATAACCGTCGTTGTCTCACAACCGTCGTTGTCTCACAACCGTCGGGTCTCGTATCCGGATGATTGTCTTGTCTGCGCCGGGTCTCGTATCCGGTCGCTCGTCTCGTGTTCACCGGGTCTCGTACCTTATTAATTGTCTTGTGAGTGCCGGGTCTCGTATCCGGTCGCTCGTCTCGTAATCACCGAGTCTCTTATCCGGTTGATTGTCCTGTGAGCGTCGGGTCTCATATCCGGTAGCTCGTCTCGTGATCACCAGGTCTCGTATCCGGTTGATCATCTTGTGAGTGCCGGGTCTCGTATCCGGTCGCTCGTCCTCGTACATCGTTCTTGACAGCCATCACTTTTGACTCTGATAGGCTAGGACCTTGACACCTAACCTACTTGATTTATTATTCTTTCATTTCATGGATCACGTATAGAATTATCATCTATTCATGCATGTGACACAACATGTAAATTGATGAAAAATGACCCCTGTACAGTCTTTTGATACTGTTCTACATATGTCATCTTTTGTCGTGGTTTGCTAGGATCTCAGCCCTTCCCAGGGATTGCTCACCACCTTGTTGTGGTTCGCTTGGATGCCTTCCCAGGTTCTCACACCGCCTTGTTGTGGTTTGCTTGGATGCCTTCCCAGGGTGCTCACCACCTTGTTGTGATTTGCTTGGATGCTTTCCCAAGTTCACTTCTTGTTTGGATACCAGCCCTTCCCAGGGGTCATTGATTGTTTGGATCTCAGCCCTTCCCAGGGGTCGTTGATTGTTTGGATCTCAGCCCTTCCCATGGGTCGTTGGTTGTTTGGATCTCAGCCCTTTCCAGGGGTCGTTGATTGTTTGGATATCAGCCCTTCCCAGGGGTCATTGTTTGTTTGGATCTCAGCCCTTCCCAGGGGTCGTTGGTTATTTGGATATCAGCCCTTCCCAGGTGTCGTTGATTGTTTGGATATCAGCCCTTCCCAGGGGTCGTTGATTGTTTGGATCTCCGCCCCTCCTAGGGGTCGTTGATTGTTTGGATCTCAGCCCTTCCCAGGGGTCGTTGGTTGTTTGGATCTCAGCCCTTCCCAGGGGTCGTTGGTTGTTTGGATCTCAGCCCTTCCCAGGGGTCGTTGATTGTTTGGATATCAGCCCTTCCCAGGGGTCGTTGTTTGTTTGGATCTCAGCCCTTTCCAGGGGTCGTTGGTTGTTTGGATATCAGCCCTTCCCAGTGGTCGTTGATTGTTTGGATCTCAGCCCTTCCCAGGGGTCGTTGATTGTTTGGATCTTAGCCCCTCCCAGGGGTCGTTGATTGTTTGGATCTCAGCCCTTCCCAGGGGTCGTTGATTGTTTGGATCTCAGCCCTTCCCAAGGGTCGTTGGTTGTTTGGATATCAGCCCTTCCCAGGGGTCGTTGTTTGTTTGGATCTCAGCCCTTCCCAGGGGTCGTTGGTTGTTTGGATATCAGCCCTTCCCAGGGGTCGTTGATTGTTTGGATATCAGCCCTTCCCAGGGGTCGTTGGTTGTTTGGATATCAGCCCTTCCCAAGGGTCGTTGGTTGTTTGGATATCAGCCCTTCCCAGGGGTCGTTTATTGTTTGGATATCAGCCCTTCCCAGGGGTCGTTGATTGTTTGGATATCAGCCCTTCCCAGGGGTCGTTGGTTGTTTGGATATCAGCCCTTCCCAGGGGTCGTTGGTTGTTTGGATATCAGCCCTTCCCAGGGGTCATTGGTTGTTTGGATATCAGTCCTTCCCAGGGGTCGTTGATTGTTTGGATCTCAGCCCTTCCCAGGGGTCGTTGATTGTTTGGATCTCAGCCCTTCCCAGGGGTCGTTGATTGTTTGGATCTCAGCCCTTCCCAGGGGTCGTTGGTTGTTTCGATATCAGCCCTTCCCAGGGGTCGTTGATTGTTTGGATATCAGCCCTTCCCAAGGGTCGTTGATTGTTTGGATATCAGCCCTTCCCAGGGGTCGTTGGTTGTTTGGATATCAGCCCTTCCCAGGGGTCGTTGGTTGTTTGGATATCAGCCCTTCCTAGGGGTCGTTGGTTGTTTGGATATCAGCCCTTCCCAGGGGTCGTTGGTTGTTTGGATATCAGCCTTTCAAGGGGTCGTTGGCAGGCTTTTCCGCTGCTTTGGTCAGTTCATCACCGGGCGACAGGGTTATTGCAGATGGTCTTCTGAGACATCCCTGGTCCTTATTATCCTTTCAGGTGCCTGCAGGCTTTGTGGAGGGTATTCTGAGCTTTTGGGCCCCTGCCTGCCAGGTGCTTAGATTAGGTACAGTGGAGATGACCCCAAATAGGAAAAGATCTACTGCGGATATATGATCTTTGGTCTCGCAGGATCTTTGCCGAGTTTAGTGAGAATTGCCCCATTCAGACATCTGCTCATGTGCAATGTTTGCGCGGAGACTCTGATATGGTTGGTTTAAGTCAGACTGGAGTATTTGATGACTCTCGAGTGATTTTCACAGATGACCCTGCCCCCGGGGTATTTATTCCCCCCCCCCCCGAGTCTATAGAGATGACCTCCAGATATGACTCCATCTCAGCTGATTCTGCCTCTAGTCGGGTTACTGAGAATAGTCGGACCCGACTGACATTGATTGCTACCGAGGCTGAGAGGGATGCTGCTCTTGTTGAGAGAGATGCTGCTATTCTGGCCAGAGATGCTGCCCTTGCCGACAGAGACGTCATTATATTGCAGACTAGGGCAGTTATAGATGCTCACTTTGAGACCGTTAGCCGAGCCACTGCTTTGTTGGATCGCATCGACATGATGGGGCAGCAGATTATAGCGGATGCCGATACTCCGCCACCTTATCCATCCTGCTCTAGTTAGTTTCAGATTTGTAGATCATTTTATTTCCTACGTAGACTATGTCAGTTTCATTGATTTATTAAAAGAGAAATCTTGTAACAAAATGACTAATATATATAGACATGTATTTAAATTTAGTCATTTTTCCCTTTTTCGTATCGATGCCTTTCATTGGACCCTCATTTTATCCAGCTAACCATGATTTTGATATTTCGCCTTCTTTCTCCTCTCAGGTCTTGATGGGGATTCGACAGATTTTGCCGCACATCCTGTTGATTTCATCGGACTGAGTCTTAGATTTTGGCTAAGTGTTTGGTTGGGTTAGGGTTATGTCACTTGAGATGAAGATGATCAGGTGGCTGGTTTCGAGGGTATAGGACGGTTTTCCTGGCCGTAGGGCAATCGATTTCGATAGAAGAAAGTATTATTTTGTAAGGAATGGGACCGTGCCACGATGGCTGCCTACGTACCCCCTCAAGTCGGGAGATCAGGTCCTACGTAGTTCGTTCTTCAAAGAAGGAAGTGAAAATGATTTTTTTTTAATCCGGCATAGAACCGCTTCACCGAGTCGGAATTGATGGGTTGTGGAAACACCTCACCGTCCATCTCTTGCAATATGAGGGCTCCTCCGGACAGCGCTTTTTTATCACAAAAGGTCCTCCCAGTTCGGGGCAAACTTCCCTTTGGCTTCGTCTTGACAAGGCATGACTCTCTTTAGCACTAGGTCATTTTCCTTGAACTTCCAAGGTCTTATCTTTTTGTCGTACGATCGAGAGATTCTTTGCTGATGTAACTGACCGTGCAAGACAGCCGCCACCCTCCTTTCATCAATTAGGGTCAATTGGTCGTACCAACTTTGCATCCAATCCCCTTCGTTTATTTAAGCATCAATCAAGATTCTGAGGGATGCCATTTCAACCTCAACTGGCAGAACAACCTCCATTCCGTATACCAAAGCGTAAGGGGTTACCCCTGTAGAAGTACGCACCGACGTTCTGTACACCAGCAGGGTGAGAGGTAGCAGATCCGACCATCCCCGATGATTAGCAGACATTCTCGCCATGATCCTCTTGATATTCTTATTTGCAGCCTCCACTGCCCCATTCATCTTAGGACGGTAAATGACAGAATTGAGGTGTTTGATCTTAAACCGGTCACATAATTCCTTCATGAGGGCATTGTTCAAATTCTTGGCATTGTCGGAGACTAAGACCTCAGGTTGCCCGTATCGGCATTATTTCTGATGAAACGGACGATGATGTCCTGAGTTACTTTGGGGACAGAAGCTTCTTCTACCCACTTAGTGAAGTAATCGATCATGACGAAGATAAATCGGCGCCTGCTGCTTACTTCGGGCTCTATTGGTCCGATTTCATCCATGCCCCACTCTAGTTTTATCTTTCTTAGTTTCTGCTTGACAGGCTTGAAACCTTCCTTGATGGGCAACCGGTGTACCATAATGTCGGTGAATGATCCGATCATGTCCTCATGAGGCCAGGCCAAAATATCCTCATGTTGGCTTAACAACTTGGTTATTTCTGCCTTCTGGATAGGGGTCAGGTCTGTCCCTATCTTGAGCTCTTTGGGTTTGTCAGGGGTTCCGATATTTCCAATGATGGTTTGGTCTAAGTTGGGTTTGGGTTTTGTCTTCGACCCATCTTTTGATCTCGTCAGGCATGTCGTTATTACCTATCTCATCCTGCTCAATGCCCATTAAATCGAAATCCAGCTCAATATCAAAATCATCGCCATCTTTCAAAATTTGAAAAATTGTTTGTTAGGCAAGTAATACTCAAATCGGTACACCTTACATGAAACAAAATTATTTGTCATATATATAAGTCATTTTCCCGCAATGAATCATCTTTATAATAACATGACAAAATGACATCACCAATGCAAGATTCAAAATAAGGAACAAAACTAGTATCTAATCATCCCCCATCATCCGGGATATACCACCCTGACGCCATATTTTTTAACCCTCGTTTGGATTTTACTGGCTCCGTCGTCCAGTTGTCGGTGGTCCGATCGGCCGGAATGCGACAGATGAAAGGCGCCTTCGGTCCCTGATCACTTGTCATGCCAATCATCTCGTCAATTCTCTTTATACGATTCAGCCTTGGTGGTCCTCCGACTTCGCTGGCTTCTGCCACATTAACCCCTTCTCCATCATGCCTAGGCAAGGGATTGACTTTAACATTTTGGGGAGTCTGGCTGTTCCACCACGATTTCCCCACTATCAATCAAGTTCTGAATTTTGTGTTTCAGCGCCCGACATTCTTGAGTATCATGACCAGGGGAACCGGAATGGTACACACACCTCTTACTTGGGTCAAATTTCCTCCCTTTCGGATCAATTGGGGGTGCCAAATCGACTATCCTTCCCTGTGCTATTAATACTGCCAAAATCTGTTCAAGAGGATCCCCAAGCGGGGTGAATACTCGATTTTTTGAGGTCTCGAATCTTCTTCGCCCGTCAGTCCTTTGATCAGTGAAGTTAGGCTGTCGGGATGGCCCCACTCTCTATATCTGTACTGGAGGATTGTTCTCTACCTTTCTAGATGATCCCTGCAGGATGAGGGAAACATCTTCCTCCCTTTTCTTTTGGATCCTTCGGGAAGTGCTGCCATAGTTTCCACTCTGGATTTGTTCTGCAGCTGTTTCCAAAGCCGTGAAATCCCGAATCTTACCAGACTTCAACCCCATGTCCACCATTTCTCTGTGTTTTATCATCTCGGAAAAAGGTCATCCAATCCCCGATATCACTCGCTCATAATAGGGTGCCTCCTGGATATCCACAAAGGTCATTACCATCTCTGTCTCACTCATTGGGGGATTCACTTGGGCAGCCATACCCCTCCACCACTGTGCATAGTCCCTAAAAGATTCTTTCGGCTGTTTCCTGACCTTTGTCATTTGATACCTGTCAGGGGCCATCTGTGCTTGGAAGCTGTATTGTGTTAAGAAAGTATGGGCCAATTCCTCCCAGTTATGGATTTGAGTATTGTCAAGGCGGGCATACCAGATTCTTGCCTCCCCCGTCAGGCTCTTTTGGAATAGCTGCATCCTTAATCCCTCATCCTCTGCATAAGACCCGAGTTCCCCAATGTATATTTTCAAGTGTGTATAAGGATCTCCCTTTCCATTATATTTCTCAAACTCGGGGACCTTGAACTTTTCCGGATATCTGGTTCTGGGGAAGACACACAGATCTGAATAATTAACCCTGCCTAGGGGAACCTATGCCTTTTAGAGATTGGATGGTCTCTTCCATCTGCTTCATTTTCCCTCGAAGGTCTTCCGTATCTCCCTCCTCTGGAATCGTGATTACTGTCTTGTCAGGTGCAGGAACGGCCTTGGGGATGACTGGCTCGCCCTTGAGCTGGGGTTGGTCATCTTTAAAAAGGATTTGCCACCATTTTTAGGAGGATTCTGGTCACCCCCTAGTGGTGGCATATTATGCGGTCCCTGATTTGGCGGATCTTGTCTGAGTAGGAACTGCTGCTCTTTTAGCATTATGGCCATTTCCATCATCTGCTTTTTAAAGTCATCAAATTCCTCCCGAGATATGGAACCAGGATTGGTAAGTTGAAGATCGGCCATTTCAGATGTAGAGTCCTGGGCCCTCTTAGATTGCGAACGCGTTTGAGGAGCAATCCTACAGAAACAACGATTCGAAGTTTAGTCCTGGGCAATGAAAGGATATGAATGCATGCTAAAGCTGTAACTTTTGTGTTTTGGGTTTTTTAATCTTTCTCTGCAAAACAACATGTTAGCGATCCCTTATTGCAATAATAAATGCTAGACTCGACTTATTATGCTTCCCCAGCTGTTCTCTGCAAAACATAGAGGTTAGTAATTTCTTTTGACAAGAGGGGAGGCATATATGAATATTGAATGCGATTATGACATTTATACGCGCGAACGTAAAAGGGCATGAAGAGACTTTTCCTGCGCTGGGTTAATCTGAGGCTGACCTATCCTAAGGTTACTCGCGCGGGCTTTTCGGCATGAAGGTCCCCAAATCTTTGCAATCTACTCGTCTGAATCCTTTCGATTGGAGAGGATTTGGGTGGTGCGTTTCTTGAGCCATCTCCGGGGAGCAGCCCCTTCGAGTCCAGTAATAAGCAACCGACAGGTTCGCCTTAGGAGGAGGTACACTCTCAACATACATTCACATTCATCGTCCTCACCGTATGCAAATGATTACTTTAAAGTAAAGCAATTCCATTCAATTATTCATTTATTGGACAAAACACACATTCACACAACAAAAGTACAAAAGATCAAAATATCGCATGTGCACACGTATTCATGATTTTTTTTTAAAGGATAGGATAACATCAAGATTTGAACGCGGCTTAAGCCCTCTAATGTCCCCAGCAGAGTCGCCATCTGTCGACGCCGGGAGGAATCGCTATCTTATGCTCGTTGTTACCCTTTCCAGTTTTAGCCTTTTTTTAGATGATTTTTGGAAAAGATCGGCACAAGTGTCGACGGGGTTTTGAAAGATCGTTTTTTTATGATGAGACAATTAATCAGAGTCGCCAATTGGTATATTTTGGAATGGATGTACCAACTCATCCGAGTTTCGTTTTTTGTAAATCGCTCGCTCATGTGTGACTCTGGATTAATTGGTCTGCAAACCGAGATTCGTAGAATTCGGGGGCTTGCTTAAGCGAGGGGAAGGTGTTAGGCACCCCCGACTTCCGTGAAACACGGTTACCGCAATATTGATGCTTTTCCTATCCTTTAATTAATAAAATGTGTATGTGTGTGCGCGTGTGTGTGTCTATGTGAATATTGTGGTGAGTTTGTATGAAGGAATCATTTGGGGTTTTTTTTATGGAAAGTCGTGTGTTGAGAGTGCTTTAGAATGTCCTTCGATTTATACGAGAAAGCTTTATTCTTTATTAGAAAGGTTTGATTTTGATTGTCAAAATTGTAAGGTTTTCAATTGGGTGTCGTTTTGGCAAAGCAAGAGTTTTTAAACCTTCGTCAAAATAGGAATCGAGACCTATAGCATTTGGTGGTTACGTTTTTTTGGTTTTGCTTTCGTAAAACGAGCGGGCAATTTCTAGAATCTCTTTAACCCTATGCACAATGGTTTAATAGAACCACCTTTTACTTTCATAAAACCATTTCTTGTGACATTTGAACACGATCTTTCTTTTGCCTTCTCGTTAAAAGGAATTGACATTCATTAGCACTCCCAATTTTTAGCCTCGTGATTCTAATAACCTAATTTGATTGATTTTATGGAAATCGTATCGTTTAGCTTTGAAATCAATTTCGTTGTCATAAATCAAATCAAGCATTAAAATGCGTTGGGGCTATTCATGGGCATGTGAGCCATCAAAATAACCCCAAACGCCCACAAACATATATTTTCACTATTACGGGGCCTTAAACTCGATTCTCGCCTTGGCGTCGTTTTAAGGCCCGACGGTTACACACTTTCAATGAAAACTACATCGCTCCCACTAGCTACATCAAAAGACGTCCATCATCGGATTTGGACCACGGGGTCGCGTTCCTAGGCTCGCATCCAAAATGGCCAAACAAACACAATATTAAAAAATGATAATCTAAACAAACTAGGCACAATAAATCATCATAACAAGCTCAATTAAATCGCTAAATGGACATCCTCGGGTCATTAGGAAGCATTTCGTTCCGTGGGAACCTTCACTAATGGTCCCTAATCCATATATCCACAACAATATACAAGAAAAACTACATTTCACATAATCCAATTGACAAGAAGATTGACAAAATGATATACAAGAATTGCTATAGAAATGGTCTTTTCACCTTGCAAATATCACCAAAATGTGTGTAAACTTAAATATATGAATAGAGTAGAAATTATCATGGATATAATCTCACAAAAGAGACACAATTCCTCACTTTTTCCCCTCTTTTCTCTCCTAATTTGCTACAGTTTTTTGCTGTTTTTCCTCTCTTTTTCCGAGCTGCTGCTGCTGCCTCTCGTCAACCTCCTGTATGCTGAGTGAGGGATGAGCTGAAATAGGCTGGCCAGAGCCAGCCATCGCAGATTGATCTGCGGCTGGCCGCAGATTGATCTGCGGCTGGCTAGCCGCCACCCCTCCACTCAGCTGATTTTCGGTTTTCGTGTTTCGAGTTCCGTGTTTTCAAAAGGCACACTCATTGGCCGTAGATCAATCCGCGGCTGGCTGGCTTGACTTTCTCGATTTTTGTGCTACGCCTCGATTCTCGTGTCGTGACGTCGATTCTCACCGACAGGCTCGTATTTTGCAGTCCGGGAATTATTGGGAGACGTGCCACATCATTCGGGAATGCTCATTTCGGACAGCCTTGTTGTCACGTTGGTTTCGGTTGTAAATCGTCGCGATGGCGTCGAGTGTTCGTACTTGTCCATCCTTTGCTCTCGCAGGCCGGTTTATGTGCCGAATTTGCCCTCTTGTCAGGGTTAGTATACGAAGTGCAAAATTTGGGTGTCTACACTAAGATCTGGTGGTAATGATGAGGGCATCCTTGGTTCGGGAACGAATGACAATCATATAGCGGATCTTATGAGAATGCCGGATGGACCTGTGACAAGAGCTCGGGCTAACCGATTCAAGGAAGGCCTTAATGGATTGATACAAGGCATGTGGAGCGAGGATAGATCAAGTGTAAAGTTCGAGGAGCAGGATTCTAAGGCTTTACAATTGGTCATGATGATACAAGTAAACATGCCAACATTGAGAACGATGGAAACGAGAGAAGACAAAAAAATTTCCAATTTGCAGAGTTCTCGCCCCGGCGAGAAAATCAAAGCCAAAGTTCTCGCCCCGGCGAGAACCTCTCTGTCCATTCTCGCCCCAGCCTAATCCTTTCTCGCTCCGACCAAGATCTCTCTGGCCATTCTCGCCCCGGCGAGAATAGTCAGTTTTGGTTAGCATATTTTTCGAGGCAGACGCATTTTTGACAATTTGGAACGCGGATTTCTTCCTTAATTTTAGGGATTTCATTATATTTTCATAATTCTATTGTAATTAGGATATTTTAAGATAGGATTTTGATTCCAAATCAATTGTTATTTCCTTTTTGGATTCTAGGGTTTCATAGTTAGTATAAATAAGTTTTATGTTTGTAATTCAAGCACACATTACAATTATTCTGAGTTTTATACAATTGAGAGCTATTCTCTACTTTTGGTTCTTTGAAGGATTTCTAAGCTAGTTTTCTTAGTTTTTTCTTTTGAGATTCATATTTAACTTATCATACAACAAACCATAGTTGTGTGTGGCATTATTCTATCGCATCATACAATCATACGGAGATTATCGTTTTCCATCTAAACGAGGGTCAAAGTGTTGTTGGTGTTCCATCCATCACGCATTCAAAATTGCTTGATCGACTATTCCAAGGTTTTATCGTCTATATTCAGGCGAGGGATTATGGATTCGAAAGAGTTCCATCAAACTTACTTACTAGAAATGATCCGGGCGACGACCACCTCAACGCAAGCGTGCCGTGGAGTCTATCAGTAAAGGCAAGAAAAAAATAACATCATCAAGAATCATACACAATCTACTATAATTTGTTTAAGCATCTAAATAACTGAATTAGGAATGAACTCTCCTCTAGTTCCATATTTGGGTTTGCTATATTTTGTGATAAGTAGGTTTCATACCTACTTATTGGATACTATTTTGTTCCATTTGTTGCTCCATCTAATAGCTATCTAGTGTAAATTCATGCATTTTTCCCTCTCTTCTCCCGGTTTTTGATTCACTATTCTCATTATATGGCTTTTGCATAGTTTTTGGTACATTTGGCTCGGGATGTTGTGCATTTGTGGATGGGTGCTATTTGATTGTTTGTTGATTGTGCAGGACGTGAGAGAAGAGAAATTATCCAACAGCAGCACTGCAGCAAACTGGCATCCGGCGCAGCTGCGCCCCTTTTACAAAGGGCACCGGCGCAGCTGCGCCCCTCCTGCTCATTCCTTGCCCCCGGCGCAGCTGCGCCCCTTTTACAAAGGGCGCCAGCGCTGCTGCGCCTGTCGCCAGCCAGCCATGCAGCACGTTCCATCCAGCGAAGCAGCATTATCAGATAATGGGGTGGTGCCTGATTTTGAGGATTCAGTGGGTTCGAACTTTTGTAGTGGGAATCATAATAAGTCAAAATAAGACAATTCATGCATGCATTATTAGCCAATTTTGGAATTCAATTTGTAGCTCTCCTTCTACGCGAAAAATAGAGTAGTTTACTGCATGTTAGCTTCAAAAATTAGAAACAGTCAGCTGAGCATTTTTGGCATTTGGGAATTGAAGAATGGAGCTATATGGATGCTAAATTGGAGATTGGGAGCAAGGAATCAACTATCTACACAACTTGGAAAATCATCAGAAGTTGCAGAACGGAAACATGGAGCTTGAATATTTTCTATTTTTGATTAATTCTCCTATTCTGTAATTATGATGATGAACCAATTGTGCATGTTGAACTCTAGTATTGTTATTATGAACTAAATTTAATTCTTGGGATTATAATGGATCTTTTGCATGACTAAGAATTGAAATGCTTCCTTATTTTTACTAGTTGGTTGTGAAATGAATGTCTAGCATAATCTATACTCCATGTTTAATTGCTTGATCACCAATTACTGTGATAATTTATATGGAATTGAGAAAGGAAGTATAAATTAAGATCTCATTATGCTAGCATATGTTCATAATTATTACATTCCTCGTGAAATTATGTTTCGTGCTTAGGATAGAGATATACCGAAGCACCATATGTGGTCAATGGAAAACTTATTCTTAAACCCTTTTGATTGTAATTCACATAGGAATATAGTGCGTTAGTCATCTAGGGTGTTCACATTCATTCTATCAATTGTGGATTTAGTGTGATATGGGTATGGTGCATCGAGAGATGGTCATATTTTACTTTCGTGTTTTCGACCAACATTCTATAATAACCAACTCGCAATAATAGGAAGCATGGAAATCTAAATCTGCATTAAGTGAAATTATAATCCCAAGCCCATAAAATCTATATTTTTACAACCAAATTTGTTTTAATTGTTTCATTAGTAATTATTAAACTATTTCATCACTAAAACCGCTTGTTTAAAGAGACCGAACTAATTACAAAATCGGTGTTTGTAGTCATAAATGCAATTCAATTCCTCGTGGGATCGATACTTTACTTATTTTATATTACTTGTGGATTGCGTGCACTTGCGTGTATGAGTTTTATTTGTTATACATACAAATATCCCAACAAGTTTTTGGCGTCGTTGCCGGGGAATTGCAATTGCGTTTATAACTTTCATCATCAGTTTAAATTAGATTGGTTTTAGTTAAACAAATCTGTTCTTATCCTAAATTCTGTTTTATTTTCTTCTACTTTGTGTTAGGTAATCTTGAGTAGTGTATGCATACTCGGTCGAAGAATCCTGACCTATTGCCTTTTGTGGATAACATTGAGAAAAGGGTTCAACAATCAAGGAAGTGTGCTGAATACTCTGGAGAATCTAGAACAACCTCAACCTATGGCGGGAGAAGCACAAAAAGCCTTAAGAGATTATGCTACGCCAAGAATCAATGATTTGCAATCAAGTATCTCAAGGCCAGCCATAACCGCCAATTCCTTTGAAATCAAACCAGGGACAATCCATATGATCCAAAATTCTGTCCAATTCGGAGGGATGGTGGTTGATAGCCCAAATGAGCACTTGATAAATTTCTTGGAGATATGTGATACATTCAAATTCAGCGGGATCTCGGAAGATGCGGTGAGATTGCGATTATTCCCATTTACATTGAGGGACAAAGCAAAAAGTTGGCTACACTCGCTACCACCCGGATCCATTACTACTTGGCAAGATTTGGCCCAGAAATTCTTAGCAAAGTTCTTCCCACCTGCCAAAACTGCCAAGTTGAGAAATGACATCTCTTCATATGAACAACATCATGGAGAATCCTTGTACGAGACATGGGAGCGGTATAAGGAACTATTGAGAAAGTGCCCACATCACGGTTTGCCCCAATAGATGCAGCTGAACACATTTTACAATGGGTTGAATATTCAAACACGCGCAGACATTGATGCAGCTGCGGGTGGGGCATTCATGGGTAAAAACTATGACGAAGCTTATGAACTTTTGGAGACTATGGCTGCAAACAATTATCAATGGCCATCCTCCAGATCCACTCAACCAAAAGTGGCAGGGATACTAGAGGTTGACACAGCCACTTCACTTCAAGCCCAGATTTCAGCTATGGCCAAAAAGCTTGACAACATATGTGAAGGTAAAGGTCAGCAAGTTTCCATGATTTGTGAGCTTTGTGCAGGTTCTCACGCTTCGGATCAATGTGCCATCAACGCTGAATCTGTGCACTTTGTGAGCAACTATCAGCGGCCAGCAAATCAATATCAGAACAACTACACTCCGGGGAATAGGAACCACCCAAATTTCTCGTGGAGCAACCGTCAAGATAATTCACAAGCTCCAAAACCTCTCAATCCTCCGGGGTTCCACAATCAGCAGCAAGTCACAGCCACAGATAGGAAGGTCGCTGAAATGAGTGAGAATTTAGAGAAATACATGGCCAAGACTGACAGATTGGAGCAAGGCCAAACATTAGGCTTCAAGAATCTGGAAAATCAAATGAGTCAATTGTTCAGTTTGTTGTCTAGCAGACCTCAGGGAGCTCTTCCTAGCGACACGGAAATCAATCCAAGGAGAAATGGGAAGGAGCAATGCCAAGCTGTCACCACCAGAAGTGGGAAGCAGACCCTGCCAGACAGCGCAGCTGCGCCACTGTCACACGAACAGACAGCACAGCTGCGCCCTTCATCAGCACTGGAACCAAGCAGCACAGCTGCGCCCATGTTGCAAAGGGAGACGGCGCAGCTGCGCCCTTCCCCAGAAACTGCATCTGCTGAACTTTTTGAAGAAGAGGATAGCATTGAGAAATCTGAACCCCCACCCCATAAAGAGCACAGAAAAGACTCAAGCCCCTCCCACCAGGTACTATCCACCAGTTCCATACCATCAAAGGCAGCAAAAGCAGAGAATGGACAAGCAATTTTCTAAGTTTCTTGAGGTTTTCAAAAAGCTTCAAATCAATATACCATTTGCAGAAGCTTTAGAACAAATGCCGAGCTATGCCAAGTTCATGAAGAGTATTCTGTCAAGAAAGAAGAAACTGCAAGATTTTGAAATTGTAGCCTTAACAGAGGAATGCAGTGCAGTATTACAAAGGAAGCTACCTCCAAAATTAAAGGATCCGGGCAGTTTCACCATTCCGTGCACCATTAGAGACTTATCATTCAAGAAATGTTTGTGTGATCTTGGTGCAAGCATTAATCTCATGCCATTGTCCGTCTTTAACTCAGTTGGGATTACCAGCTCCCAAGCCAACTAATGTCTCTCTTCAGCTAGCGGATCGTTTCAGTCACTTATCCGAGAGGTAATTGTGGAAGATGTCCTGGTTAAGGTTGATAAGTTCATTTTCCCAGCTGATTTCATAATCTTAGACTTTGAGGAGGACAAGGACATCCCCATCATACTTGGGAGGCCATTTCTAGCTACCGGGAGAACTCTCATCGATGTGCAAAAAGGAGAATTGACAATGAGGGTTCAGGACCAAGAAGTTACTTTTAATGTCTTCAAGGCTATGAAATTTCCAACTGAAGAGGAAGAGTGTTTCCGAGTTGACATCATTAAAGAAGCAGTGACCGAGGAATTCATTAAGGCCACACATAGGGACTTGCTTGAGCAAACACTAACAGGGGACATCGACTTGGACGAACCCGAGAACTGTGAGTATGTTCATTTTCTGGATGCAATACCCAGGATGGCAAGATTCAAGGTACCTATTGAGCCCTTGAAAAGCTCAAACGATGCCTCAGTTCAATTAAAACCATCCAGTGAGGTACCTCCTAAACTTGATCTCAAACCCCTGCTGCCTAGTCATCTCAGGTATGCATTCCTAGGCATTTCAGATACATTACCTGTCATTATTTCCTCTGCACTAACATCCTTGCAGGAAGACAAACTGATAAGAATCCTCAGAGAATTCCAAGGGGCTATTGGATGGACCATTGCAGACATAAAGGGAATCAGCCCCTCATTTTGCATGCACAAAATCCTGATGGAAGATGACAGCAAAGCCTACCATAGAGCAACAAAGAAGGCTGAATCCCATCATGAAGGAGGTGGTTAAAACAGAAATTCTAAAATGGCTAGACACCGGGATCATTTATCCCATTTCTGACAGTCCATGGGTGAGCCCAGTGCAGTGTGTACCAAAGAAGGGAGGAATAACTGTGGTAAAAAAATGAGAACAACGAGCTAATACCAACCCGAACAGTCACGGGGTGGAGAGTTTGCATGGATTATCGAAAGCTCAACAAAGCCACAATGAAAGATCACTTCCCACTCCCATTCATTGATCAAATGTTGGACAGACTTGCAGGGCATGAGTACTACTGTTTGCTTGACGGATATTCTGGATATAATCAAATTGCCATCGCTCCTGAGGATCAAGAAAAGACCACTTTTACTTGCCCTTATGGAACTTTTGCTTTCAGGCGAATGTCTTTTGGTCTATGTAATGCTCCTGCCACATTTCAGCGATGCATGATGGCAATATTTTCTGACATGGTGGAAATCAACATGGAGGTCTTCATGGATGACTTCTCAGTGTTTGGAAATTCCTTTGACAGCTGTCTTGAGAATTTAGTCATGGTATTGAAGAGATGCGTGGAAACAAATCTTGTACTTAATTGGGAGAAATGTCATTTCATGGTTCATGAAGGAATAATTTTGGGTCACAAAGTCTCAGCCAAAGGTTTGGAGGTGGACAAAGCAAAGTTGGAAACTATCGAGAAATTGCCTCCACCGACTTCTGTAAAGGGAGTTCGGAGTTTTTTAGGCCATGCTGGATTCTATCGGAGATTTATCAAAGACTTCTCCAAAATCACAAAACCCCTGTGCAATCTGTTGGAAAAGGATGTCCCATTTCTATTTGATGATAATTGCTTAGCAGCCTTCGAGTTATTAAAACAGAAATTGACAACAGCACTTGTGATAGTGGCACTGGATTGGTCTCTTCCATTTGAGCTTATGTGTGATGCTAGTGACTACGCTGTGGGCGTGGTATTGGGACAGCCCAGAGAGCAGGTTCTCCATGCAGTCTACTATGCCAACAAAACACTTTTGGAGGCCCAATTGAATTACACCACCACCGAGAAGGAACTACTCGCGGTTGTCTATGCATTCGACAAGTTCCGATCCTATCTCATTGGAACAAAGGTAGTGGTGTACACTGATCATGCAGCAATTCGGTATTTGATCTCAAAGAAAGATGCCAAGCCAAGATTAATCAGATGGATCCTTTTGCTCCAAGAATTTGATTTGGAAATTAAGGACAAGAAAGGCACGGAAAATCTGGTAGCCGATCATCTTTCCAGATTGGACAATCCAGATTTGGAGAGCAAAGAGATGGTTGAAATAAACGATTGCTTCCCTGATGAGCAGCTATTTGCAGTCACATCTGAAATCCCATGGTTCGCTGATATTGTCAACAACCTTGTGAGTCGTGTGCTACCACCGGATCTAACTTCTCAGCAGAGGAAGAAATTTCTGCATGATACAAAGAGATACATGTGGGATGAGCCTTATTTGTTCAAACAATGCCCGGATTCTGTGATCCGAAGATGCATCCCCGAGGTCGAGAGTACCAGTATATTACATTCATGTCATTCTTCTCTATATGGTGGCCATTATGGAACGCAGAGGACAGCAGCAAAGGTACTCCAGGCCGGATTTTATTGGCCCACGTTGTTCAAAGATGCCCACCACTTCATAAAGAATTGTGATCGATGCCAACGGGTGGGCAACATCTCCAACCGTAATGAAATGCCACTAAATGTGATCTTGGAGGTGGAGATCTTTGACGTATGGGGGATAGACTTCATGGGACCATTCCCATCTTCATGCAATAATCTCTATATCCTTTTAGCGGTTGATTACGTGTCCAAATGGGTGGAAGCTTCGGCGTTACCAACCAATGATGCTAAGGTGGTTTTGAGATTCCTACAAAAAAACATTTTTACTAGATTTGGCACTCCTCGGGCGATCATCAGTGATGAGGGGAGCCATTTTTGCAACAAACAGATCACAGCTCTCTTGGCCAAATATGGAGTAAGACACAGAATTGGCACTGCCTACCATCCACAGACAAATGGGCAAGCCGAAGTATCCAACCGAGAGGTAAAAAGAATTCTGGAAAAGATTGTTAATCCTACCAGAAAAGATTGGTCTCTAAAGTTAGATGAAGCCTTGTGGGCTTATCGAACTGCATATAAAGCACCTCTCGGCATGTCTCCTTATCACATAGTTTATGGAAAGGCTTGTCATCTACCGGTCGAATTAGAGCACAAAGCTTACTAGGCTATCAAAAAGTTGAATTTCGACCTATCTGCAGCGGGAGAAAGGAGACTTCTACAGCTAAATGAACTCGACGAGTTCCGATTGCAGGCCTAGGAGAATTCTAAACTCTACAAAGAGAAGGTAAAGAGATGGCACGACCGAAAAATCATCGAGAGAAAATTTGAACCTGGCCAAGCGGTCTTACTATTCAACTACAGGCTTAAGTTATTCCCGGGAAAGCTCAAATCCCGATGGTCGGGTCCCTTTACCATCATTACTGTGTTTCCACATGGAGCCATCGAGATTGTTGGAAAGGACAGTGAACAACCATTCAATGTTAATGGCCAAAGATTGAAGCACTATTGGGGAGGCAAATTTGATCGCCAAAAATCCTCAGTTGTCCTAGCCATGGATTGAGCATCAATGATAGTCGAGCTAACCGACTTAAAACAAAAGCGCTCTTCGGGAGGCAACCCGGGATTAATTTTATTACTTCTATTATTGTGTGATTTTTATTTAGTTTGTGTGATTTCATTTTAACATGCTTGTTTGTTTTTATTTCAGGTGTCTGATCATGCCCTCTACCGTTTGATTTGATCACACTTTGAGTTTGGGGGTGTATCGTTCCATTGCAAACACTAGTCGTTGTTCAGAGAATAAAAATCTTTCAGGAATCCTGAGCTCCTGCGCAGCTGCGCCACATCTTCAGTGCTGCACCTGCGCAGCTGCGCCGGGCCACCCTTGCATGCAACTTCTGAACAACTGCGTAGCTGCACATCACCATCAGTTCATTTCCGGCGCAGCTGCGCCGATGTCCGCCTAAGCCAAGCCTGAAGCTCAGCGCAGCTGCGCCCCCTTCCCAGTACAACTGCGGCGCAGCTGCGCCGATCGCGGATATTTTTTTTTTTTATAAATAGGTCAGTCCCCATCAGTCACAATCATCCAACCCTAAACCTAACTGACTCTCTAGCAGCAAAACAAACCCTCTCCTCTCATCCCTACCCACTCTCTCAAAACCCTAACTACCTACACTCTTCCATCAAACCCTAATCACCTACCACTATGCCGAAGCGTGCACGCACTCCCCAACCTTCTTCTTTCAGCAGCAGCGGATCCGAATCTACTGGTGGTGGCATCAACACTCTGGATGCCACCAAATTTGTCAATCTCTCTGCACAGCATTACTACTGGGAGGTGCTTAGCGTCAAATCCTTCATACCAGAGAGGGGTTTGAAACCCAAAGCACAGGATGGGCGTATTCTTGACCAAATCTGGCGTTTAGGTTGGTTGCTTTTCATTGAGACACCGAAGTCAGCCCCGATAGCCATTGTTCGTGAGTTCTATGCCAACGCCCGGGAAACACAGAATGGGATTTCCTTCGTGCGGGGCAAGCAGGTATCCTACTCGGCGCAGGCCATCAATGAACTTTTTCGCCTACCATCTGCTACTGCTGAGGACACCAACTGGGTGGTACATGAGCGCTACGAAACTGACCTTGATGCTTTGATACATGAGATGTGCCAACCGGGCACACAGTGGAAGACTCAGCCAGGCACCACCTTGAAGGTGCACTTCCCTCAGACCGCGCTAAATAGATTTGCCAAGGCGTGGTACGCCTTCATTTGCGCGAGTATCTTTCCGACCACCCATCATCAGGACGTGACGCGGGACCGCGCGGTACTCTTGCACCGCATTCTGCGTGGAGGGAGCATCGACGTGGGCTATATCATCAACCAGTCCATGCTTCGTTTCATGCGGGCTCTCACTTCCAGTGCCATTCCACACGCCTCGATCATCACACGCCTTTGCTCAGCGGCAAACGTGGAATGGGGCGAGGAGGCTCTCCAGCTACCTATGCGAGACATCGATAGCGCCACGATCCGAAAGTACAATGTTTGGCGCGGTGGAGAGTCCCGGCCCAATGGGTTGGGTTTTATTTTGGCCGATGAGGTGGAGGAGGCCAGTGAGGAGGGCATGCCTGCCCCGCCAGTGCAACAGAGGGGTGTTAGTGGACATGAGCGCGACATGCGCCGCCTGCAGCACCGCATGGACGCGTTGCACACGAGCTTCAGGGATTATAGCGTCTCCTTCGCCGGTGCACTTTCGGAGGCGTTCAGTCAGCAGGGGGTCCACATCTTGTTTCCCACATTTGGCTCCGGCATCCCTTATCCTCCGCCCGACACGCCGCCTAGCGGCGCCGAGGACGCTTCTTAGGGGAGTACTCTTTACCCTATTATCTCCAATGAGGACATTGCATATTTTAAGTTTGGGGGTATGAGGCTTGCTTAGTTATTTTGTGATGCTTTAAATTATCTGTTTTTATTGTTATTTATTTGCTTTATTGTTATTTTAGGTATTTGTTTCCTTATTTTCGTAAAAAAAAAATAAAAAAAAAATGGTGAATTTCTCATGCATATCATATCACATCATGTAGTTTAGTTGCATGATCCTCTTATATTGATTAGTATGCATCCCCACATGCCTATGATGAAAACTTTTTGATTTATGCTAACTGTTAAGACTTCGAGTCGAATGCCATGATACATTGCAACTCTTGTCTTGCGTTTGCTATGATAAAACCGGTTTGCACGTTCTTAGTAGTTTTTTTAACTAAGTAGCCCAAAGATTCGCATAATTGAGTTCTGGGGAGAATTGGTTGTGTTTTTAATGATTGTGGCAATTGTGGGTAGTATTAGTTGAGATCACACGTGTTCAAGTTTGGGGGAGTACTTAGTAGAGTTTTTATGCAACGAAATGGAGCGTAAAACGCATTCGTTGACTAAAAAAAAATTATTATAAAAAGAAAAGTATTAATAAATGCGTGGTCAGCCTAGTTTTGTGGCCTTTGATATTCGAGTAAGTACACCCTAGGGGATGTCTTTACACCTAGCGCCCTAAGACCAATTGGTTTGGGAGTCGTTGGCCGAAAGCTCGTTACATGGGTATCATTGAATAGCCTAATGGAACTAGGCATTGCACTACCAAGCATAATGTTCCGTATTGCGTCTAAGTACATCCCCACGTTTTGATATTGTGTGGTTTCAACTATATTTACCCCAATTGTCTTATGGTAGTTTCGAATATATTAATTTCCCCTAAGAAACATATTATGAGAATCGATTGGGATTACTATAGTTGATGATTACTGCACACACACACTTTATCATTCACCACAAAATTTGAGCTGCATGATTATCATGGTACACAGACCAAGTTTTGATGTTTCGCTAGATTATTCTGAGGCAAATCTTGTGGATTGCTTGCTAATTGATGAGGGTTATGGTGCATTCTTATATCATTACATTGCATTCATATTTGCATTCATTTCGTTGTATTTGCTTGAGGACAAGCAACAATTTAAGTTTGGGGGTATTTGATAAGTAGGTTTCATACCTACTTATTGGATACTATTTTGTTCCATTTGTTGCTCATCTAATAGCTATCTAGTGTAAATTCATGCATTTTTCCCTCTCTTTCGGTTTTTGATTCACTATTCTCATTATACGGCTTTTGCATAGTTTTTGGTACATTTGGCTCGGGATGTTGTGCATTTGTGGATGGGTGCTATTTGATTGTTTGTTGATTGTGCAGGACGTGAGAGAAGAGAAATTATCCAACAGCAGCACTGCAGCAAACTGGCATCCGGCGCAGCTGCGCCCCTTTTACAAAGGGCACCGGCGCAGCTGCGCCCCTCCTGCTCATTCCTTGCCCCCGGCGCAGCTGCGCCCCTTTTACAAAGGGCGCCGGCGCAGCTGCGCCTGTCGCCAGCCAGCCATGCAGCACGTTCCATCCAGCGAAGCAGCATTATCAGATAATGGGGTGGTGCCTGATTTTGAGGATTCAGTGGGTTCGAACTTTTGTAGTTGGAATCATAATAAGTCAAAATAAGACAATTCATGCATGCATTATTAGCCAATTTTGGAATTCAATTTGTAGCTCTCCTCCTACACAACGAAAAAATAAAGTAGTTTTACTGCATGTTAGCTTCAAAAATTAGAAACAGTCAGCTGAGCATTTTTGGCATTTGGGAATTGAAGAATGGAGCTATATGGATGCTAAATTGGAGATTAGGAGCAAGGAATCAACTATCTACACAACTTGGAAAATCATCAGAAGTTGCAGAACGGAAACAAGGAGCTTGAATATTTTCTATTTTTGATTAATTCTCCTATTCTGTAATTATGATGATGAACCAATTGTGCATGTTGAACTCTAGTATTGTTATTATGAACTAAATTTAATTCTTGGGATTATAATGGATCTTTTGCATGACTAAGAATTGAAATGCTTCCTTATTTTTACTAGTTGGTTGTGAAATGAATGTCTAGCATAATCTATACTCCATGTTTAATTGCTTGATCACCAATTACTGTGATAATTTATATGGAATTGAGAAAGGAAGTATAAATTAAGATCTCATTATGCTAGCATATGTTCATAATTATTACATTCCTCGTGAAATTATGTTTCGTGCTTAGGATAGAGATATACCGAAGCACCATATGTGGTCAATGGAAAACTTATTCTTAAACCCTTTTGATTGTAATTCACATAGGAATATAGTGCGTTAGTCATCTAGGGTGTTCACATTCATTCTATCAATTGTGGATTTAGTGTGATATGGGTATGGTGCATCGAGAGATGGTCATATTTTACTTTCGTGTTTTCGACCAACATTCTATGATAACCAACTCGCAACAATAGGAAGCATGAAAATCTAAATCTGCATTAAGTGAAATTATAATCCCAAGCCCATAAAATCTATATTTTTACAACCAAATTTGTTTTAATTGTTTCATTAGTAATTATTAAACTATTTCATCACTAAAACCGCTTGTTTAAAGAGACCGAACTAATTACAAAATCGGTGTTTGTAGTCATAAATGCAATTCAATTCCTCGTGGGATCGATACTTTACTTACTTTATATTACTTGTGGATCGCGTGCACTTGCGTGTATGAGTTTTATTTGTTATACATACAAATATCCCAACATTTTTGTAAAGAACGTCAAATATGTATACAAAAGACCCATCTGAGAAAGATAGCATAGGCCATGGCCCACTGCACCATATTCATTGAGGCCTCTTTTCTACTTAATAGTACATAACTCCATTTACCAAAACCTCTTTTCACCCCAAGGATTGTGGTTCTTGTTTAGGCCTTGTATTTGAAAAACTAAATGTCAGATGTAAACCCAATCTCTGGCCTCTGCCTGAATCTGGCGCTAGATCTAAACAAGTTCCTGGATCTGGGTATAATTTTATAGATCCAAACCTTAGTGTGCTGGAGCAAGACCCGATGATCAAGATCACATATAGATTTTGTATGGACCTTTCAAGCACCACGAAATATAAGCCCTTCATATGCTTTATTCCAGTAGTACCCTGAAGACTCCAATTCTGTTTCATGGGAAGAGACCTCAGGATGGATCTATTCTAGTTGGTTGCTTATGGGCTTATCCCAAAAAGAAAAGAGAGTTAAAGAGATGTGCGTGTAGACCTATAGAGAACCCTATGAAGGTTTTATCCCAAAAACAAAGATCCTATGAAGATTTTGCCCCAACCAGTAAGAAATATGTTAAAGTTGGCTTGCTACAGCACGATGATTGAAAGAAATGCACTAAATGAAGAAAATAAATAGTAAAAGCAAACGTAATAGGACAAAAAATACTTACTTTCACAAAATTAGCACAAAAAATAGCACTAATTTGTGGTAAAAGTTTCTCAACGACAATCAGATGGAGAGAAAACAAATTTTTGACGAAGATGAAGCGAGAGAAATGGAAGGTTTCTCTCTCCTACATGTGTTTTATAAGCACATCCGAACGACTGGGATCAAGGGGTACTATGACTACTCTAACTACTCGTTGCTAACTCAAATAACTCAAATAAAAATGTTATTATCCAAATCATGCCCCCATTTCCACTTATAATCTTATAACATGATCTTAGGTTCCACTCGAGTCTATTATCTTAGATTCTCGTATAATCCACACTTTTAATACATTCCACCAAATAGCATAACTTTGATAATATTTCATTAAGTTCCCTTGTTCCATAGTCAAATCCCTTTAGGATTTCATAAAATAATAGCTCAAACTATTTCCAGTTCGACCCTTACTTAATTCAATTTCAACATTATTGAATCCATAACTTACACAATATTCACTCTTGGTGAGCCCATAACACTACTTAGTACTTAATTCTACTAAGTCCTCAATTTCATTCTGCTTATAAATCACATGAATCTTTGATTCATTTGCAATTTAGTTTTGATTTTTTTAAGAATCTCCACTGATTCTCAAAATTCATCCAAATCCTCAACTCAATTCAAACTCTTATTGAACTAAATCTCAAGTTCAACTTAAGCCCACAGTTTTTATTAACCTCAAATTTAGCACAACTCTAATTCCGCTCAACCTTGATTTTACCAAGTCATAAGTTCTATGCATACTTAATTCCATTAAATTATTTAACCCCACATAATTTTTGGTCCCTCAAATCCTTAATTCCTCTTGGAATTCTTATAATTCTTCAAACTACTGATAACTTCAATCTTTTAATCCTAATACCACTTGTGACACACTCTAATTGTCATGCCACTAGTGGTTTAACCTTTTCATTCAACCATCTGCTCTGATACCACCTGTGACGAACCCGACCCCGGTAATCTAAAAAAAATTCGATATGGAGTCTATTAATCTACACAATTTCATGATATACCTACAACCTCATCCAAGGAGCTCAAGTCTTCTCGTTTATCTAACAATTCTTAGTGCTCCTATGCTTACTTGTGAATCATAAAGAAACATATTCACATGAGCAAAACAATTGCTCAATAAGTACATACTACAACATATAATTGAGATTCTACAATTATTTATCATTATTCTACTAAATATTACGTTATTCAAAAAAAACATAACATTTATTTAATGAATAACCATACAAGTTCTACAACGTTAATGAATAATATAATTCATTTCCTCAAACACAATACTACATTATCTACCAGCTGATCACTTTGATAGGTCTGTCTCAAGCCTTCTACCATCTGTGTTTCCAGATTATCGAATTGGTTTATTAATTCTATACCCACAACCATCATTAATGGGTCCACCACAAGATTCATTTAATTATAAATCAAATTCGTACAATAACTAATAAATCAAATAATCACAGGGTTGAGCCAACTCACTCGACCTGCCCACATATATATGTCACATTTAGTGGTCCACTACACCAGATTTATACGACGATAAATCAACATAACAATTCAACAATAGTTATGCCAACACACACTAACTGTCAGCACATGCATGTAATTCAATTATTAGTACGCAATTCTATACTCAGTGTGTATAAAAATGTATAACATAAGTAATATATCTTGCCTCTAGCATTACAACATCCAGTTCAGCTTTCGGTTTCTGAATTCGATCAAACTGACTCATTTCAATCCAAAACCCTATTCAAAGTTCACAACCATATTTTAGTGATATATTAACACTAAACACTATATTATACTATAAAATTATAACCAAACTCTTTTGGTTAATTCTCGACCCTCGTGTGAAAAGATCGTTATGCCCATTGGCTAGTCAATTACACGATTCCCAATGTCCTGACACTTCACAAGTCCATTAACCCATCCAAAGTCTTTATAATATTAATTTTAGACTTTTGACTAATTTTCACATTTTTTGGATTATCATACACAATCTCTTATAATTTGTTTAAACACCTAAACAACTGAATTAATAAGGAACTTTCCTAAAGTTACTTATTTGAGTATACTATATTTTGGCAAATGATGTCAAATATGCATAGAGTAAACCCATGTGAGAAGGATAGGCATAAACCATCACCACTGAACTATATTTACTCAAACCTCTTTTCTCCGCAACATCACTAAACTCTATTTACCAAAACCTCTTTTCTCCTCAAGGCCTATGGTTCTTTAAATCTTATTCTCTCTTCCTAATTGGTTTAAGCTTCTTCCTACTTTTGTTTGGGGCCTTGTGTTTGAAAAACACTAGATATCATATATGAGCTCGATCCTTAGCCCTGACCTAAATCTGGCTCCGAATCTGAATAAGTTCTTAGATTTGGATAATAATTTTATAATCCAGACCTTAGTGAGCTAATGGAAGACCTAAAGGTCAAGATCATAAACAGATTTGTGCTAAACCTTTCAAACACCTCAAATTTGAGCCTTTTATATGCCTTGTCCCGACAATACCCCAAAAACTCCAATTTTGTTTTGTGGGAAGAGACCTTGAGATGTCACTCTTCTAGCGGGTTATCTACGATTCGAAAGGAAAATAAAGTTCGTGAGATGGGAGTATATGCTTATATATGGAGAATCCTATGAAGGTTTTATCCACAGCTGGCTTGTTACAACAAACTGATCAGAAGAAATGAACTAAATGAAGAATTTAAATTAGTACAAGCAGACGTAATAGGGCAAAGAATACTTACTTTCATGAGATTAGTACAAACAAGCTTGAAAAGGGCACCAATTTGTGGTAAAAGTTTATTAGTGGAAGAAATATGGAGGGCAATAAATGTTTTAAAGAAGATGATGCGAGGAAGGTTTCTCTCTCCTATATAGATTTTATAAGTACGTCTGAACAATTAAGATTAGGGGGTCTTATGATGCGTATCACGAGATCTACTACCCTCGTTTTGTGCGCCAAGTTGTCTCCACTATTCAATAACTCAACCTTCGTATGCCCTCAGGTTCAGTGCTTGACGTGTACGCTTCGAGAAATAGCCCCCTTTGATGTTGTCCTCAGGTATCTATAGTGGGGTTCATTAAAAGTCGCGCTTTGTTCTGGATAATGGGACTTCTAACTATCTAGACTTTCATTATCATTTGGTAACCAAGCTTAACTACTCTCCTACTCCATCTAGACTGATTGAGTTTTATTTGGGCTTATCAGTAATGGGCCCTAAAGATAATGGGGACCTAGGTCAGTACATGACCTAAATATTGGATTATAAATATTGGGAGACTTCTAATACGTATTTTACACATACTCTTAGATTTTTATAATCTCCATAGTTGGTTACTGACTTCACCATCAGAGGCAGTTCTAAAGGCAACACCTCTATTCATCCGTTTATTTCAAGTCATTTGGAGCACTCAGATTTGGTGGTTAAGGTGAAAAAAAATAGCAACATCAAGAATCATATATAAACTCTTGTAATTTGTTTAAATAGCTTAAACAACTAAATTGGGAAGGAACTCTCCTCTAGTTCCTTATTTGGGTTTGCTATATTCTTATAAAGAGCGTCAAATATTCATAGAGCAGACCCATATGAGACAGATGGTCATAGGCCATCACCACTGAACCATATTCACCGAGGCCTCCTTACATCATTGAACTCTATTTACCAATACCTCATTTCTCCTCAAGGTCTGCGGTTCTTAAACTATTTTAGTTTAACCTTCTTCCTCTTTTGGTTTGGGTTTTGTGTTTGAAAAACCATAAATGTCAAATGCGAGCTCGATCCCTAGCACCGACCTAAATCTGACTCTAGATCCGAACAAGTTTTTAGATCTGGGTAATAATTTTATATATCTGACCTTGGTACGCTGGAGGAGGACCCGACTATCACGATCATATATTGATTTTTTCAGAACCTTTCAAGCACTAGATTATGAGCCCTTCGTATGCTTTGTATCGGAAATACCCTAAAGACTTCAGTTCTGTTTTGTGGAAAGAGAACTCGAGACGGACCTCTTCCAGCGGGTTGTCCATGGGCTCATCATGAAGGGAAAATGGAGTTCAGGAGATGGGCGTATAAGACCTATGGAGAACCTTATGAAGGTTTTATCCCAAAAATAAAGATCATATGAAGGTTTTGCCCCGACTGATAAGAAATACGTTAAAGCTGGCTAACCACAACAAAATGAAAAAAAGAAACAAACTAACTTAAGAAAATAAAATGGTACAAGAAGACGTAATGGGACAGAGAATTCTTAATTTCACAAGATTAGCACAAACAAGCTACAAAAGGGCACTAATTTGTGGTAAAACATTCTTAGCAACAATTAGATACAGAGCACGAATTTTTTTAACGAAGATGAGACAATGAAAATGGAAGATATCCTAAATGTTTATCTTATATATTATTATCAGATTTTCATCAATTTTCATAATTGTCCACCATTCACGTAATTTTTTTGTGAATTACCACATTTTCAAACTATCTTTAATTATCTTTAAAATACGATAAATATTTTCACTCTTTAATAATTCATCAAACTTTTTCAGTAATTCTTAAATAATATTATAAGATTATTGAAATTTTTTTAGCTCTAAATCATTTTCCAATATTTAATCATAATTTCTACAGTTAGCGTAGAAAATTTATAATTAATTCTCCATATTCTTCGAAATCACCAAACCTATCCAACAATTAGTAGAGCATCAAATAGAAGTTCCTCACACAAATTTCACCTCAAACCGATCTCCGTAAATTTAATTTTAATTTTCGAAGTTCTAAAATTTCAAATATTCATAATAATTAATCTGATTATTTGAAAATTATGAATAATATGTCTTTTTCACATGAAATTTAATTCTCTACAACTTTATAATATAAAACTTTCTCAATTTCTACCTCTAACTGCCTTAAACAAGCTATGTCGAAAAAGTTCGCCGGCGACGGGCGCCAGTCGTGTGACACCCCCAAATTCGGGTTTCCCAACCTCGAATTCGGTGTTCACGATTCTCAACAACAAACATACTTTCTAACTAAATGCGGAATAATAAACATACATTGTTTATCGAATAGAAATAAAGTCTTACAATTCTGGTCCCAAGGTACTTTAACCTTAACATAAAACGTATCCTTAGTACAATAAAAGGTTCACTTAATCAAACAACATTCAAGAATAACTAGTACATAGGCACTATCAGGCATCTATTCTTGCACCTTCCCTTTTTCTTTGTCTCCTTTAGACGTTTCTGCCTTAGCTGAAATAAAGATCATGATATAGCAAGGGTAAGCAACTAGTTTGCTTAGCAAGTTTACACAAGGGGAATATATCATGATAGAAGGAAATTTCGCTTTCAATGTTCAACAAAAGTATAGCATTGTGAAGAATTATGAATTATCAGTCAACAGTTGAATATTCGAATAATTGAATGTCAATTACTGAGTGGTTTGAAATAACCAATGACGTTTACCAAGGTTCTCAGCATGTAAGCTAGACCTCTTAAAAAGTTTTGGTAATCGAGGGGATCAGCCTCTCATACCCCGTGATTTATGCATAAACACTTAATAAACCAGCATTGATATCATGCCTTAATCAAATTTATCCTTTTCTAAGCCAAGAGTTCTTACCATAACAATTTAATAAGAACAACTTTTAAAATATCTTTAAGTTAACAAATTTAGACATGATTGATCTAGCTGATACAAATAGCATAGATCTATCTCATAAACAGTTCATGCTTGAAAGAACTTTAACTTAAATCACAGTTCAATAATAATAGAATAGGAATTCAATTGCACAAGGTGCGAATCTCAATAACCAGTATAGATGTGAATAATCAACAATAATTATTCACTAACATACTTCGAAAATAATAACTCGAGTTTGAGTTAGGGAACTTGCCTGTCTGCTCAGCTACAATTAATTTCTAGCTTTAACTAATTGGTCTTGAAGAACCGAACATTGATAATGTCGAGCTATCAATTAGTACTGCGTAGTTGCATTTCGATACGTTTACTCATGCTATTTATTTAACAATTAAGCACATCACATAGCACACATAAGCAAATAAACTATCGTAAATCCTATAAGACACTTAACTGGTCTCTAGGTTGATGGTTTAATTAATTAACAATGTTTCCCTTAAGTGATAACCACTTATTAAACCCTTAAACAATTAATAATAATTGTTCAATTAATTAACATTACCTTTTCTTAAGTAATATTCATTTATTAGACCCTTAAACAATTTATTATAATTGTTTAATTAATGAGTTATTTAAACTCTCTCTATTTTATTAACTCTATCTTCATTTAATTACTATTAAATAGTAATTAATTAATTATCTTTAGTTATTATCATTAATAGTAGTTAATGACTAATTATATTCACTTATTATTAAATAATAATCGAATTATAAATTTTACTTGTCTTTAATTATTATTTAAGATTAAATAATAATTAATTAATTTTTATTTATTATTTAAAGTAAATCAAATAATAAATAAATAATTAATTAGTATGAATTATCTTTAGTTATTATTTAATGAGAACTAATTAGGTTTATTTATTATTTAAGGTTAATTAAATAAATAAATAAATAGTGGGTAAGAATTATCTTTAGTTATTATTTATTATTAAATAATAACTAATTAGTTTTATTTATTATTTAAAGTTAATCAAATAATAAATAATTGATTTACAATTCTTAATTATCCTTAATCATTATTTCAATAATCGAAACATAATTTATAAATTTATTGCATCAGGAAAATATAATATTAAGGGCCTAAATATTAATTTTTGTTTAATTAATAATTTTTATAACATTTACTAAACCATTTAAAACATTTAAATTGAATTAAATTAAAACAAAATGGCAAGGTTGTAATTAATTGGAAATCCGGGCGGGGGGTAAAACCGTAATTTCGCCCCGGAAACACCTCTCGCGCATTGCGCGCCAGTTCCAGGACCTGGTCCAAAACGGCGTCGTCGCCTAGGCGACCGGTAAGACTTGGCCCAAAACGGCGTCGTCGCTGCTTGCCTCCTCACGCTCGCGCAATGCGCGCCCGGCTGGTTCAGGTCTTCTTCTCCAGTTACGAATTTGCATTACAGTAGAAGAACCATCCAAAATTTAAACTTCTAAAATCCATCTCTTGCTCGTTATAAGCTCGATTTGGTCCGTTCAAGTTCCTAAATTCCTAGAATCTTATGCTTTACAATATTACACCAACAAAAATATTTTTCAAATTACTTCAGAAAATACTTTTATTCTAAAATCATTTTCGATTTTGTAAAGCATGCGTGCCTTCGTTCGAGCATCATAACTACGCCTATACACGCTCAAATCAGTCCGTTTCGGATTCTATGGACTCCTAAGATTCGGGGCTACAACATATCAACAATATAGAGCTACCCAACATCATTAACAAGTCCAAAACTTACGCCGCATTACCCGAAAACTTCTGTTTTACGGTTTCAAGCATGTTTTACAAGGATCTTTACTGAAGCTTTGTTTCACAATGTTTTTATGCCGCCTGGCCCTTCATGGTCTTCTAGACACAGATTTCCCAAACAACATAGCAACATATTTAGATAGGCACAGAACGAACTACCATAGCTTACGGGGTTAAAACTTAAGACATAATCATTGTATACCTTGATGTCGAGTTGGAACGCAGTGGGTTCCTAGTTGCTGTTCTTCTTCTCTTCCCGAAATAGGCGACGTAACGACAGAACCTTCACACCACAGCGTCTCTGCGATGTGGATGCAACACTCCTCTCTTCGTGTAGTAAGAAATGAAGTCAAGGTGTATTCACTGGATAGTTTCCCTCACTGAGCACTTTCTTCTTTCAAACGCATACTAACTCTCTGTAGCTTGTATTAACTGGCTAGCAAGCCTTTGCAAGGTAACTGAGGTCGTTATTTATAGGGAAGCTATTGTCCCTTCCCTGGTTATTACCTAGACCACGAGACCGGTTAATAACGAAATCTCATGTTGGGTTATGTGACCAGTTTTCACCGAGCCACGCAAAAACATCACTTCAACTCCCTGGTTACGTAACACAGAAATAGGCCAGTGTAGCTCGGCGCATGGCTGAATTGCGGGGATTTTATTTTTAAATGTGCTATCCCAATAACTAAATATCCAGATGGACTCCTAATTGGATTTGTTGGTTTGGTTTCATAGCTCACAGCTACTGACTTGGTTCGCACCCATGGGACTAATTTACTTTATATTACACCTTAATTCCCACGACCAGCTGAATTGAGGTAACTGGTTCGGGAACTTGATCATTTAAACTAGTCAATTAATATTTACTTACAACTGGACTATTATAAATTGTATTTTACATGTTTCTCATTAATTAATACATTTATTAATTAACTTACTCAATTTAATTTACTAACTATATTCAATTTAATTGAATATTTACTTAGTAATTACTTTATCAATTTTATTGGTATTAAACCTTAGGGTTAGTCCACTAATTTAATTAACCCATTAGTGCCTCCCTTTAATAAAATCTAGTAACTACGCGAAATTATACAATCACAAAAATCACGTCACCAATAATCACACAAGGTTTAAATCAGCAAACAAAACTAACTCTTATAGAAATTACATTCTATATTAAATTAATAAAAGAGTTTAAAAATAAAATAAAATAAAATAAAATAAAATAAAATAAAATTTTCTTGGTCATTACATCCTCCCTCCCTTATAAAAATTCCGTCCTCGGAATTACAAAATAAGGTCACTCAAAAAGATGCGGATAGTTCGCTCTCATTTTTTCTTCGATTTCCCACGTAGCTTCTTCAACTGCATGATTTCTCCAGAGAACTTTAATAGAATGAATGGTTTTATTCCTCAGCGTTTGCTCCTTCCTATCAAGTATTTGGACAGGAATCTCCTCGTACGATAAGTCCTTCTCGACTTGAATTGGCTCATAGGAAATAACATGCTTGTAGTCTGACTTATATGGACATAACACTGATACATGAAACACGTTGTGAATGTGCTCAAGCTCAGGGGATAATGCTACCTCGTACGCCACTTCGCCTATTCTCCTTAATATTTCAAAAGGTCCTATGAACCTAGGGTTCAGCTTGCCTTTCTTCCCAAAGCGGATCTTCCCTTTCCAGGGAGATACCTTCAAAAATACATAGCTGCGAACTTCAAAGTCTCGCTTCTGACGATGTAAGTCGGCATACTTCTTCTGACGATCCTGGGCTGCTACTAACCGTTGTCTTATTACTTTAATGATTTCCACGGTTTGTTGTACCAATTCTGGTCCCAACAACCTCCGTTCACCAACTTCATCCCAACACAACGGCGTTCGACACTTCCTCCCATATAGCGCTTCGTACGGTGGCATACCGATGCTAGCGTGATAACTATTGTTGTAAGCGAACTCTACCAATGGCAAATGATCGTCCCAGTTGCCACCTAAATCCATCACAACTGCCCGGAGCATATCCTCTAGGGTCTGAATAGTTCGCTCGCTCTGACCATCGGTCTGAGGATGATACGCCGTACTCATTCTCAACTGTGTCCCCAGTCTCTCCTGTAGGCTTCTCCAAAAATTCGACGTGAAGCGCGGATCTCTGTCAGACACAATAGATACCGGCACTCCATATCGCAATACTATCTCCTTCACGTAAAGTTTCGCCAACTGTTCCAATTTGTACCTGATCTTGATCGGTAGAAAGTGGGCAGACTTGGTCAAACGATCTACGATCACCCAGATGGCGTCTAGACCCTTTTGTGTTGTTGGGAGTCCTACCACAAAATCCATTGTGATGTGCTCCCACTTCCACTCTGGAATTTCTAAGGGTTGCAACAATCTGCTCGGCCGTTGGTGCTCTGCCTTGACCCTCTGACAAGTTAAACACCGGCTGACGAATTCCGCAACTTCCCCTTTCAAATGCGGCCACCAATAATGTTGACAAAGATCTTGATACATCTTGGTGCTACCCGGATGTACCGAAAATCTCGTATTATGGGCCTCCTACAATATTTCTTCCCTTAAGTCTGGTACATAGGGTATCCAGATCCTTCCCTCGAACCTCAGCAGACCTGTGCTGTCAACCTTGAACTTTAACGTTTTTCCTTCCGACAGTTGCTTCTTAATGTCAATGCATTCTTCATCAAATTCTTGGGCCTCCTTTATCTTATCCAGTAGAGTCGGACCTATTGTCACTGTGAACAACTTTTCGTCCGTCTCCATTGGATACTTAACTTCCAGTTCCAGGCATCCAAAGTCCTTTATCAGCTCTGCCTGAGTTGTAAGCCTCATCAATTTCTCTCTGCCTTTCCTACTCAGGGCATCTGCCACTACATTTGCTTTGCCCGGATGGTACAGAATTTCACAATCGTAATCCTTGATCAATTCTAACCATCGGCGCTGCCTCATATTCAACTCCTTCTGAGTGAAGATATATTTCAGACTTTTGTGATCTGTATATATCTCGCACCTCTCTCCATATAAGTAGTGCCTCCAAATCTTCAAGGCGAACACTACTGCTGCTAATTCCAGATCATGAGTTGGGTATCCCTTCTCATAGTCCTTTAGCTGACGTGAGGCGTACGCAATGACTTTGCTATGCTGCATTAGTACATAACCAAGACCCTTGTGTGACGCATCACTGTAAACAACGAAACCCCTAGTGTCGTCCGGTAAAGCCAACACTGGTGCTTGGCTAAGTCTCTTCTTCAGCTCCATGAAACTCTCCTCGCACTTCTCCGTCCAAACAAACTTTACCGTCTTTCTGGTTAGATTGGTCAACGGTGATGTTATCTTCGAGAAATCCTGGATGAATCTCCGATAGTATCCCACTAACCCTAGGAAGCTTCTGATCTCCGTTGGCGTCTTCGGCTGCTCCCAGTTGATAATGGCTTCCACCTTTGCTGGGTCTACTGAAACACCATTCCTGTCAATAACGTGTCCTAGAAACTGCACCCTTTGCAACCAAAATTCACACTTCGACAACTTTGCGTATAGCTTTTCCTTTCTTAATGCCTCCAAAGCAATCCTTAGATGTTCGGCATGTTCTTCCTCTGTCCCTGAATACACCAAGATGTCATCGATGAATACTACCACGAACTTGTCCAAGTACTGCTTGAACACTCTGTTCATCATATCCATGAATACTGCTGGTGCATTTGTCAGCCCAAATGACATAACCAGAAACTCGAAGTGTCCATAACGAGTCCTGAATGCCGTCTTCGGGATATCCTCCTGTCTCACCCTTAGTTGATGATAGCCCGTCCTCAAATCAATCTTCGAAAAGTATTTCGCCCCCTTGAGTTGATCAAACAGATCGTCTATCCTGGGCAACGGGTACCTATTCTTAATCGTAACTTTGTTCAACTCGCGGTAGTCGATACAAAGCCTCATCGAGCCATCCTTCTTCTTTACGAACAGAAGTGGTGCTCCCCATGGTGACACGCTCGGTCTGATATAACCCTTGTCTAACAGTTCTTGCAATTGAACCATCAGCTCTTTCATCTCTACTGGTGCCATTCGGTAAGGCGCCTTAGATATCGGTGCCGTCCCGGGTACCAACTCAATCACAAATTCTATCTCTCTATCTGGCGGTAATCCCGGAATTTTATCTGGGAAGACGTCAGCGAATTCCCTTACGATGGGTATCTGACTCAGTTCACCCTCGACCCGTCGAGTGTCCACCACGTGAGCCAATTAACCTATACAACCCTTCTGAAGCAATCTCTTTGCTTGCATCATCGTCAGACAACAAGATTGTCTCGGCGATTTATTACCATAGAACACCACCTTCGACTTACTTGGAGTCTCCAGGTGTACGCACTTTTTCTTACAGTCAATGACCACCCCGTGACTCGCTAACCAATCCATTCCAAGGATTACATCAAATTCTCCAAGACGAATCAGTAGCAAATCCACGTTAAGCTTAAACCCTCTCAAATCAGCACAACAATTCCTATAAATGTAATTTACGGGGATAATCTCTTTGTTTGCTACTTCTACGTTCATCGGTTGTTCTAATGGTTCACTAGGTAAATTAAATCCTTGAGCAAATTCGGCAGATACAAAAGAACATGAAGCTCCCAAATCAAATAGCACATAGGCATCTATGTTGTTGATTGGAATAATACCTGACACCACCTCTCTGGATGCCACAACATCTTGTACTTTCATGTTGAAGGTCCTCGCTGTTGGCTTATTTGGCTGGGTTGGTCCTCCACTGTTTGCCCTCGAGTTGTTGCCCCTATTACCGTTTCCGCCTTCCATGTTTCTCTTCCGGGTACATTCCTTGCTCTGATGTCCTATCTCTCCACAAGTGAAGCAACCTCCTTTCTTCGCCTTAGGACAATTGGGCGAGATATGCCCTTCTTGTCCACAGGTATAACAGACCATCTTTCCCTTCATACACTCTCCCGAGTAACCCTTTCCGCAATTCCCACATACCTGCCTTTTATGTTGTATGCTCCCTTGCTGGATTTCAGAATTGCTACCCCCACTGCTCCATTGACGCTTCCTGCTGTTGCTGCCACCACCGCTAACATTTACATTTACTCCTTCTACCTTCTTCTTGTTCCTTTCCCGATTATATTTCGAAACCGCTTCACTCCCACCTTCAGCAATGAGAGCTTTCTCCAACAAGGTTGAGAACGATGTAATTTGCAAAACCGCTACCTTGCTGTAGATCCACGATTTTAATCCATTCTCGAATCTCCTGGCCTTCCTCACCTCAATATCCACTTGATGTGGGGCGAATCTAGCCAATTCATTGAATTTTGCAGCGTACTCTGACACTGACAAATTTTCTTGTTTCAATTCCAAAAACTTGATTTCCATTTTCGCCTGCGTACTCTCAGGAAAGTAATTCTCGAAAAACAACGTCTTGAAAGCTTCCCACGCCACGACTCCAGTTCCAGCTTTGTTCTGATTGGCTTCCCACCAAAAGTTAGCCTCACCTTTCATTAGGTAGGTAGCAAAAACTGTCTTTTGCTCCTCAGCGACTATAGCAATGACAAAGGCCTTTTCAATCTCCTTTATCCATGACTGGGCCTCTATCGGGTCCGCTGTTCCCCTAAACTCCGGCGGTCCTACTGCCTTGAAGTCTTTAAAATTGGCTAAGTGGTTGCCTGTCTGGTTTCCTGCAGTAGTCATTTGATTCCGCAGAGCTTCGGCCATCATGTTGATAAAGTCTTGCATTGGGTTTGGTTGAGTTCCCTCTGCATTGTTAACCGACTCTTCGACCCCTTGGTTTCGTAGGATTCGTCTGGGCGGCATTATCTGTTTAAACAAAGTCCTAACACGTTACTTGGGTTTTATAAACATATAAGTATTTGACATGTAATACAACATTGTACTCGAACAATCGTATGACCATCGTGTGGGAGCTCTAGATTATCCAACCTCGGGGATTCTGCTTTCCCCGATTAGTGATTTAAGTTGCTAAAATACCGATTCAGTTTTACTGAATTAACATAACCATTGAATTGACGGTTTACCAAGTAAAATTCTCAAACACATACCATAACAATGCATTTATATTCATATACCAACTTTAGTGTTTTACACGTTCATCACAGGTATATTGCTATAAATGCTAGCATCCCAATAAAATAACAAAAGATGGGATTCACTTAAACCATTCTTTTCTACCTACATACATGGAAAGTACATCCTACATACAAACTACCTCGCACCCGCTGAGGTTAATCAAAACTCTAGTGAATCAAAAGTAGTACCAACATCACTGCTCATCCTGAGGGGTTTCATCGCCAGGCTCGTCCCCCTGAGCCTGGGATGAACGTCCACGCACTTGACGCCGAGTAGATCGACTAGACTCCCCCACCTCGAAGTGCATCCTCACCATCCCAGCCCTCTGGCCCATATAGGAAGCGTCTAGTGCCCTTCCCAAGGTGTCAATCCTAATGTCCTTGGCCGCCATCTCCCCTCGCAGCTGATCCACCATCTTAGCCGACTCGATCCAGGCCTTATCAGTCCTTATCCTCTCAGCTATCTCCAAATCAAACTCAAACTTAAGACCCTGATTCTCAATCCTCTTTTCCACTAGTTGTGTGTTGACTAGCTCCAGACTCTCCTGAGTCTGCGCTGCCACCGACTGAGCCAGATACTCAGCATCCTTATACTGCTGCGCAGTAACCTGCAAGGTGTGGTTCTCTTATTCTAAGTGGGCAATTTTAACCTCCAACTCGTTGTTCCTGGCCAATAAGTTTGCTATCAGCTCATCTTGAGGGGTATCCTCCATCACCTCGAACTCTTCGGCCTCCTGTTCCGGATCTACCTGATCCTGATCAACGGAGTGACTATCTTGCCTCTCGTCCGACATCCTACAATACACCAATAAATCAACATCAGTGTCACAATAAAATATATTCATTGATAAAATGAAATGATATTTTATTCGGTACAACTAGAACTCGATGAATCTCCTCAACCCATCACCTACATACTCTATATGAGTCTTCTATTAAGGTTATAACCAAGGTTGCTCACTCCCAATGTTTATAACCTATAGCTGTGATACCAACCTGTGACACCCCCAAATCCGGGTTTCCCAACCTCGAATTCGGTGTTCACGATTCTCAACAACAAACATACTTTCTAACTAAATGCGGAATAATAAACATACATTGTTTATCGAATAGAAATAAAGTCTTACAATTCTGGTCCCAAGGTTCTTTAACCTTAACATAAAACGTATCCTTAGTACAATAAAAGGTTCACTTAATCAAACAACATTCAAGAATAACTAGTACATAGGCACTGTCGGGCATCTATTCTTGCACCTTCCCTTTTCCTTTGTCTCCTTTAGACGTTTCTGCCTTAGCTGAAATAAAGATCATGATATAGCAAGGGTAAGCAACTAGTTTGCTTAGCAAGTTTACACAAGGGGAATATATCATGATAAAAGGAATGTTATACCTCTTAAAAAGTTTTGGTGATCGAGGGGATCAGCCTCTCATACCCCGTGATTTATGCATAAACACTTAATAAACCAGCATTGATATCATGCCTTAATCAAATTTATCCTTTTCTCAGCCAAGAGTTCTTACCATAACAATTTAATAAGAACAGCTTTTAAAATATCTTTAAGTTAAAAAATTTAGACATGATTGATCTAGCTGATACAAATAGTATAGATCTATCTCATAAACAGTTCATGCTTGAAAGAACTTTAACTTAAATCACAGTTCAATAATAATAGAATAGGAATTCAATTGCACAAGGTGCGAATCTCAATAACCAGTATAGATGTGAATAATCAACAATAATTATTCACTAACATACTTCGAAAATAATAACTCGAGTTTGAGTTAGGGAACTTGCCTGTCTGCTCAGCTACAATTAATTTCTAGCTTTAACTAATTGGTCTTGAAGAACCGAACATTGATAATGTCGAGCTATCAATTAGTACTGCGTAGTTGCATTTCGATACGTTTACTCATGCTATTTATTTAACAATTAAGCACATCACATAGCACACATAAGCAAATAAACTATCGTAAATCCTATAAGACACTTAACTGGTCTCTAGGTTGATGGTTTAATTAATTAACAATGTTTCCCTTAAGTGATAACCACTTATTAAACCCTTAAACAATTAATAATAATTGTTCAATTAATTAACATTACCTTTTCTTAAGTAATATTCATTTATTAGACCCTTAAACAATTTATTATAATTGTTTAATTAATGAATTATTTAAACTCTCTCCATTTTATTAACTCTATCTTCATTTAATTACTATTAAATAGTAATTAATTAATTATCTTTAGTTATTATCATTAATAGTAGTTAATGACTAATTATATTCACTTATTATTAAATAATAATCGAATTATAAATTTTACTTGTCTTTAATTATTATTTAAGATTAAATAATAATTAATTAATTTTTATTTATTATTTAAAGTAAATCAAATAATAAATAAATAATTAATTAGTACGAATTATCTTTAGTTAATATTTAATGATAACTAATTAGGTTTATTTATTATTTAAGGTTAATTAAATAATAAATAAATAAATAGTGGGTAAGAATTATCTTTAGTTATTATTTATTATTAAATAATAACTAATTAGTTTTATTTATTATTTAAAGTTAATCAAATAATAAATAATTGATTTACAATTCTTAATTATCCTTAATCATTATTTCAATAATCGAAACATAATTTATAAATTTATTGCATCAGGAAAATATAATATTAAGGGCCTAAATATTAATTTTTGTTTAATTAATAATTTTTATAACATTTACTAAACCATTTAAAACATTTAAATTGAATTAAATTAAAACGAAATGGCAAGGTTGTAATTAATTGGAAATAAATAGTGGGGGTAAAATCGTAATTTCGCCCCAGAAACACCTCTCGCGCATTGCGCGCCAGTTCCAGGACCTGGCCCAAAACGGCGTCGTCGCCTAGGCGACCGGTAAGGCCTGGCCCAAAACGGCGTCGTCGCCCAGGCGACCGGTAAGGCCTGGCCCAAAACGGCGTCGTCGCCCAGGCGACCGGTAAGGCCTGGCCCAAAACGGCGTCGTCGCTGCTTGCCTCCTCACGCTCGCGCAATGCGCGCTCGGCTGGTTCAGGTCTTCTTCTCCAGTTTACGAATTTGCATTACAGTAGAAGAACCATCCGAAACTTAAAACTTCTAAAATCCATATCTTGCTCGTTATAAGCTCGATTTGGTCCGTTCAAGTTCCTAAATTCTTAGAATTTTATGCTTTACAACATTACACCAACAAAAATATTTTTCAAATTACTTCAGAAAATACTTTTATTCTAAAATCATTTCCGATTTTGTAAAGCATGCGTGCCTTCGTTCGAGCATCATAACTACGCCTATACACGCTCAAATCAGTCCGTTTCGGATTCTATGGACTCCTAAGATCCGGGGCTACAACATATCAACAATATAGAGCTACCCAACATCATTAACAAGTCCAAAACTTACGCCGCATTACCCGAAAACTTCTGTTTTACGGTTTCAAGCATGTTTTACAAGGATCTTTACTGAAGCTTTGTTTCACAATGTTTTTATGCTGCCTGGCCCTTCATGGCCTTCTAGACACAGATTTCCCAAACAACAGAGCAACATATTTAGATAGGCACAGAACGAACTACCATAGCTTACGGGGTTAAAACTTAAGACATAATCATTGTATACCTTGATGTCGAGTTGGAACGCAGTGGGTTCCTAGTTGCTGTTCTTCTTCTCTTCCTGAAATAGGCGACGTAACGACAGAACCTTCACACCACAGCGTCTCTGCGATGTGGATGCAACACTCCTCTCTTCGCGTAGTAAGAAATGAAGTCAAGGTGTATTCACTAGATAGCTTCCCTCACTGAGCACTTTCTTCTTTCAAACGCATACTAACTCTCTGTAGCTTGTATTAACTGGCTAGCAAGCCTTTGCAAGGTAACTGAGGTCGTTATTTATAGGGAAGCTATTGTCCCTTTCCTGCTTATTACCCAGACCACGAGACCGGTTAATAACGAAATCTCCTGTTGGGTTATGTTACCAGTTTTCACCGAGCCACGCAAAAACATCACTTCAACTCCCTGGTTACGCAACACAGAAATAGGCCAGTGTAGCTCGGCGCATGGCTGAATTGCGGGGATTTTATTTTTAAATGTGCTATCCCAATGACTAAATATCCAGATGGACTCCTAATTGGATTTGTTGGTTTGGTTTCATAGCTCACAGCTACTGACTTGGTTCGCACCCATGGGACTAATTTACTTTATATTACACCTTAATTCCCACGACCAGCTGAATTGAGGTAACTGGTTCGGGAACTTGATCATTTAAGCTAGTCAATTAATATTTACTTACAACTGGACTATTATAAATTGTATTTTACATGTTTCTCATTAATTAATACATTTATTAATTAACTTACTCAATTTAATTTACTAACTATATTCAATTTAATTGAATATTTACTTAGTAATTACTTTATCAATTTTATTGGTATTAAACCTTAGGGTTAGTCCACTAATTTAATTAACCCATTAGTGCCTCCCTTTAATAAAATCTAGTAACTACGCGAAATTATACAATCACAAAAATCACGTCACCAATAAACACACAAGGTTTAAATCAGCAAACAAAACTAACTCTTATAGAAATTACATTCTATATTAAATTAATAAAAGAGTTTAAAAAATAAAATAAAATAAAATAAAAATAAAATAAAATAAAATAAAATAAAATAAAATAAAATAAAATTTTCTTGGTCATTACAAGTCGTCTTCTCCAACGACTCTACAGGTTTCTGACGAGTTTTTTTTCTCCGTTATCTTGCCTAGATCTGTTTTAAACTTAGTAGTCCAACCATATGATTTGTTTTGAAAATAAGTAACGCTTTCACGACGAAATGTCGTTCCGAAAATATTATCCGGCGAGTGATATTAACATCGTTTTATTACTAAAATCCATTCGAATATGCTTCTACGATAGTCCAATATTGATGTCAACTATTTTATAGCCTAAAAGCATGTAAAATCGTTACCCCAAGTTTACGTTAGCCATGGTCACGACCATGACTTCTCCACCCTATATAGTGTTTAAACCATAGTTTCATCCATAAAAATCGTCTATATTAATTTATACACACTTATATAGAGAATAAATAGTAAGAAAACTACCTCTTGAAGCTTATTTTCATGCAGTTCTCTTTCTTTTGTTCGTTTCTTTTTCCTTTTTCTCCTTTCCTCTTTCTCTCTCTTTTGTTTCCTCTCTCTTTTCTTATTTTCTTCCACATCATGTATAGACATATATATATATATATATATATATATATATATGTTATATATGTATTTATATATATCGTTATAGTAGCAGCTAAACGCCAACTCTTTCTGCCCATAATTTAAAAATATCCCACCTCCTACTTGCCGCACAAGGAGGAGAAAAGAGATAAGGGAGAGCTAGGTTTTCCATGCCATAATTAAAGTCAAATTTGACTTTGACTTTTTATTATTTTATTATTTTTCCTTCAAAATTTTTCCATCATGTTTACAGATGATTCCTACTAATATCGATGTCCCGGCCATAATGGTAACATTTGTTTTGTCAAATTTGCCTCCAAACTCAAATTTTGACTTTAAACCTTAAAAGTCAACTATTAACTTTTGACCATAAAAGTCAACTCCTATATCTCATTGTAATGACCGTAAATTTTCAAACTCCATTATTAATTAAATATGGATTTAACTTTTAATGAGTTAGTTTCATATGATTATTTAAAATCTTATGTATTTAATTGGTTATGTGATTATATGATTTCACGTAACTGTTAGGATTAATTAAGGGGAATCACTAATGGTTTAATTAAATTAGTGAATTCACCCTACAATTTTAATGTTGAAAAAATTGATAAAGTGTCGATTAATTAAATATTCAATTTAATTGAATATAGTGTGGGAATAGATTTTTAAATAATTTAAAGGGAGTTCAGTAATAGAATTATTAAATTAATGGACTACCCTAGGTTATTTAATATTTAGAAATCTATGAAAAATTATGTATTAAAATATTCAATTATTTTGAATATAGTAAATTAATTAATATTACTATTAATTAATACGGATAATGTGAAATGCGATTAATAATATTATAATTCCGTTAGTAAATAAATAATAATTGACTAGTTAATTTATTTAATTAACTAGTAGCAAAATAATGGGACACAAAGATTGAGACAAGAATTATGGGACGTATCCCATTTTATTTCTAACAGTAGTCGGCAAATTAGGAAGAGAAAAATTGAATTAAAATAAGTTGGGATGAACAGTGCAAAACTTATCTTTAGCCGCTTAAGGATTTGTTGCGGGATTTCTTGCCGGATTTTCGTGGCTGAAGATATCAGCGGCGTTGCCCATCATCTTCTTCTCGTTTCCGTTGGTTAATCAAATTGGGCAAAAGCTTGGCATGGTCACTGAGTTTTCTATAAATTGAGACTTCGTTCTTCAGAGCTCAGTGCTAAACTTCTAATAAGAATTAGTATAGAGAGGGTGTACTACTGAGGAGAAAAATCTAAAGAGGGGAGTGCATGCTAATGGTCTCTGATTTCATCGTCTATTGCGGGAAGAAGAGGAGGACTGCTTTTAAGTCTAGGAGGTAAGCCTTTTCCCAAAAGCTATTCCTAGTTACTCACAATATCGGTAACCATTCCTGTGAATGCTCTACCTTGTGCTTGGTATTAATTAATCTAATTGGGTGTATAAAACTTAAAATTAATAGTAATATGTGGTGTATATTGGGTTATGCATGCTTGGAAATTAGTTTTAATAATTAAAATTCGAAGAAAGCCATGAAACAGACCAGAGAAGACGAACTCTGGTTCGTCACGCCGCAGCGGCAGTAAGTGACACCGCAGCGTCACAGCGAATTGGCCGTCGCGCTGCAGCGGCAGCATGATGCCGCAACGTCACGAGTTAAGGGCCTGACGCCGCAGCGTCGGCCTTGCTATGGAGCCTCACGCCGTAGCATGAAGGCCGTGTGCTAGGTGTCGACAACGGGAAAGATCGCTTCTACGCTGATTATTACCCTTTCCAATTTTAGCCTTTTTATTAGATGATTTTTTGGAAAAGGTCGGCACTAATGTCGACGGGGTTTTGAAAGATCGTTTTTTATGATGAACCAATTAACTAGAGTCGCCAGTTGGTATATTTGAAATGGATGTACCAACTCATCCGAGTTTCGTTTTTTTCGTAAATCGCTGGCTCATATGTGACTCCGAATTAATTGGTCTGCAAATCGAGATTCATAGAGTTCGGGGGCTTGCTTAAGTGAGGGGAAAGTGTTAGGCACCCCCCGACTTCCGTAAAACACGGTTACCGCAATCTTGATGCTTTTTCTATCCTTTTAATTCTTAAAATGTGTATGTGTGCGCGTGTGTGTGCCTATGTGAATGTGGTGGTGAGTTTGTATGAAAGAATCATTTGGGTCTCTTATGGAAAGTCGTGTTTTAGTTTCGAAATGCCTTAGAATGTCTTTCGGTTTACACGAGAAAGCCTTATTATTATTATGAGAAAGCTTTGATTTTAATTGTCAAAAGCCATGAGATTTTTCATTAGGTGTCGTTTTGGCAAAACAAGAGTTTTTTTTAAACCTTCGTCAAAATAGGAATCGAGACCTATCTCTTTAACCCTATGCACAACGGTTTAATAAAACGTCATTTATTTTTACGAAACCATTTTTTGTGATGTTCGAAAACGATTTTTTTTAACCTTCTCGTTTAAATAGGAATCGACATTCATTAGCACTTCCAATTTTAGGCCTCGTGGTGCTAATAACCTAATTTGATTGATTTTATGGAAATCTCCATCGTGTAGTTTTGAAATCAATTTTTGTGTCGTAAATCAAATAAAACATTAAAATGCGTAGGGGCTATTCATGGGCATGTAAGCCATCAAAATAACCCCAAACGCCCACAATCGCATATTTCACTATTACGGGGCCTCAAACCCGACTTTCCAACTTGATACCGTTTTAAGGCCCGACAATTACAATTTACAATAAAGGGTACATCGCCCACAATACATACACCCAAATTCCTAGGCTCACATCCAAAATTGCTACACACCCGCGAAATGGATATTACAAAAATTAAACAACACCGGATTACATTGCACACCACAATATCCTAAAATAGCAATCTAAATAAACTACACATAATACATTATCATAACGGGCTAAAAATCACCAAATGGATATCATCGGGCCCTTAGGAAGAATTTTGTTCTGTTGGAACCCTCACTAATAGTCCCTAATCCATGTATCCTCAATAATATACAGAAAAACTACATTTAATATAGCCCGAATGATAAAAGTTTAACAAAATGATGTAACAAAAAATACTATAAAAATGTCTTTTCACCTTGCAAATGACACCACGATGCGTATAAACTCGTATATTGAATATAATAGAAATTATATGTGATACAATCTAACAACAAAGGGGTATAAATCCTCTCTTTTTTTCTCTCTTTTTTCTCCTTTCTCGCTGCTGTTTTGCTGCTGTTTCTTCCTCTTTTTTCTTCTTTTTGCTGCTGTTTCAACTCTCTGTATGCAACTGAAGATATGCGCTGATAAAGGTTGTCAGAGGCAACCGCAGATTGATAAGCGGCTGGCCGCAGATTGATCTGCGGCTGGCCGCAGATTGATCTGCGGCTGGCCGCAGATTGATCTGCGGCTGGCCTCGGTTCCCCTGCGTCGATCCTCGGTTTTCCCCGCGTCGTACTCGAGTTCCGTTCCCACCATTGGCCGCGGATTGATCTGCGACTGGCTGGGCTCATTCAGGAACGCTCGTTTCGAATGGCTGCGACATGACACCGAATTTGTATTTGGAGCTTGGTTTCCAGGGGCGCTACCCCTCGACCCCCACTAGATCACCGGCGAGCAAGTAAGCGTAGTGGCCATTAGTCGATTCCTGATATCCACTCGTTGTCGTGTCGGCTTTGATCGCAAGTCATTGTGGTGGCTTTGAGTGTTCGTACTTGTGTCCACCTTCCGTTGTCGTAGGCTGGGTTAATTGACGATTTTGCCCTCCTGTCAAGGTCAGTATACGAAGTGCAAAATTTGGGTGTCTACACTAGGCTGGGTTGGCACAGACTTGATGCCGCTGCGTCAACCTTGCCTTAATAGTCTCTCGTTGCAGCGCCAACCCTATGTTTTTGGCCGAGTCGTGCAGCTTGAGAATTAAACACTTTTAATTTAAATTCTTATTTAAGTTATGTTAATTAATAATTAGTTAATTACTATTTAATCAATATTAATAATAATTATGAATAAATGCGGTTAATTATTATCTAATTAATATTAATATTAATTGATAAGTGTGGATAACTAATTTGACATTGTTTAATTAATATTAAATTAAGATAATTAGTTGATTATTATTTGTTAATGACTAAGCAAATGAGGTTTTGAGTAATTAATAAACCCAATTAGTTATTCAGTAGTTAATCATATTTTGATGAGCCTTAAATGCTTAATTGTGTATCAAGTATCAAACAAAATAGTGTTATCTTAAGGCGAAAATTGATTAACCTAGTTACAACTTACGTTTGGTTTCTAGGGGACGCTGCCCCCTTAGACCCCCTGCCACCTCACCGGCGAGCTGGGCAGCCGCTCGCTCACCGGTGAGCGAGTCCCCCGACTGGGTAGTCGTAGTGGTAATCAAAGTACTCTAATGATGCTACGTCAGTTTTAAATCTAGTCATATGTGACTAATTGTTACACGAATACGTACTTAATTGTGTAGGATTTTAAGGAGCGTGTGTTGTATATTGTAGCAGACGCACCAGACAAGTTTCCTTTAACCCTACTCAATTTACATTCGAGCAGGATGTGGTGTATTATGCAAGTTCCCTTGACTTCTTCTAACTTGAGCAAATATATTATTGTTGTGCAAGTATTATTGAGGGCAAGTTCCCTAATTCCATTCACCTTATTTGTTGAACGCAAGTTTCCTAACACTTGCCTAATCTTTGTGTTAGTCAAGTTTCCTGTCTTAACTCAAATTATTTATTGAGCAAGTTTTTCCTAACCTTACTTGAGTTAATTATTTTAAGCTGGAACTTTATTTCCATGCATGCTCTAAGTGATTTAATTACTTAACAATTATTCCACATCGTTGTTATTGGCACTCGCACATTATGCAATTATTTTCGCACAGACACTGACTTGTACTTTATTTAAAGTTCTAATATGGATGAACTGCCATAGTTAAGTCTTAGCCATTGTCTGGCTAGACATTGTGGTACAGATTTTTTAAAAGCTTTCCAAGCCATTTTAAGGCGCGGAATCTTGGACTTTATGAACACCCTTTCAATATAAGGGAGTATCCCACGTATCGGATATAAGATACATATAACAGAAATTAAATGTTATGCATACACATAGGGTACTAGAGGCTGATCCCCTCGAGTACTTATTTCCGAGCCAGTAATCAAAGGGTCAATTAGCTATTGATTCCATTGGAAGTGTATTATTCATAGTCTGCATTGACTATCGTTTATTTTAAAAGCAGTTATTATTCTTGCTTTCGTTATTCTCTTCGTTGAATCGTTTCCAGATATTCATTTCATTCATGATATATATCATTTCTTGTTGTTATTTAAACTTGCTGAGCAAACTAGTTGTTCACCCTTGTTATATCATGAACCTTATTACAGTTAAGCCCGAGACCTCAGGCAAAGACAAGGGCAAGGAAAAGATGAAGTATTAGTCTTTTAATGTCTGTATTTTGATCCAGGCTTAGTTAAGAAACTTCTATTATTATTTAAACCCTAAAGTGTTGTATTAGGGTATATTTGTATGTTTGTATTAAGGTTATCGAATCTTGGGACTAGTAACACCTTTGAAATGAACAACATATGTTTATTATATTCCGCACTTAGTTATTGTATGTTATTTGGAGGTGGATGTTTGTATTAGAACGTGATGACCAAATTCGGGTGTTTGAGACCCGAATTTGGGGGCGTCACAGGTTGGTATCAAAGCTGTAGGTTATAAACGTTAGGATTGCAAAACCTAGGTTATAACCTTAGTATTAAACTCGTATAGAGTGCATTAAGAGATAAATCAGGGAGATTTATCATATTTGGTATTTTGATAAATTGGGGAATTCATCGAGTCGAGTAGTACCCAATGAAATATAACTTCATTCCTTCAATGAATATATTTTATTGCTATACTAATGTTAGTTTTTGTGTGTTTGTAGGATGGTTGTCGTAGGAGAGACCAGTGGTGTCCGGGAGGAGGAGGAGGTATTCACCGATATACCTGTTGTTACCGAGCAGTTAGTGGGCTATGCACCTATTGCCCCAAGAGTACCATTGAGTGGATCCGGGCCAGAGGAGGACTACTTGGAGGATTTGGTAGAGCCTGTCATAGGCAGAGTGTTGAGATCTGGCAGTCAGGACAGGGATGATGAGTCCGAGGAGGACCCAGCTGATTTAGAGATGGGTGGAGCTGCTGCAGAGGTACCCGAGGAGGGATCTCCAGTGTTGCACACCTTTCAGAATGACTTGCTCGGGGATTTTGCTGATCGCATAATAGAGCAAGAACAGATTATCGAGCAGTAGAATGCTCGTATTGCACACCTAGAGGAAGAGAATTCAGTCCATCAGGAGATGGAAGATCAGTACAAGGCAGAGGCATACTCGCTACAGTTTCAGATAGCTGAGCTAAAGGTTCAGATTCAGCAGTTAGAGAGTGCTACACCCCAGTTAGGTCCCACAATGCAACAGTTGGTGTTGTAAAATAGTCAGTTGAGGCAGGCATTAGAGCAGGCAGGTGTCAGAGAGGTGGAGTTGCACACAGTTCTACAGACTGTTAGGGCTGAGAGAGACTTAGAGCAGACAGACAGGATTCGGATGTAGGAGTTTTGGATTCGCGCAGCTACGAGGGTGGATGTGCTTGAGGGAGAGATTCGAGATGGATCCGCCAGGATCGATACCTTGGAGTATGCCTTATATTTGACAGTGGCCAGACTACAGGATCGAGTCAGGAGATACCCTCGGGAGGAGGGCAGTAGTCGGCGCATGATCAGACGTCGAGTGGTTGATCAGTTGGCTCGACAGGCACTTCGTCGGGCAGTCTGCCGAAACATTGACTTGTTGGTCTAGTACCTTTGTATTTACTTAGTTGTGGTAGTGAGTCCCACTTTTGTTTAATAGGGACAGACTTATAATGAAAATTCTGATGCCTTGTTGTATGCTTAGAATGGTAGTTAACCCCAACTTTTGTTCGGATATAGGGGGTAGGTAGTAGTGAATTCTCACCTTTTGTTTAATAGAGAATAGTTGGTAGTAGGCAAATAGTGTCATTGAGCATTTATAGTAGTATGCCAAATGTTGGGTCAGTCTGTATTAAAACATTGGTATATGAATATAAATGCAGTTACTTCCTTTTGAATCAAATATGTTTGATAGATGTTTTTACTATTGAATGTTAACTTAACCAGCATAATGCAAAAAGCGTAATGTAATAGGCAGAAGCCTAAGATTTGTTCTTTAGCATATCATAATGCCACCAAGAGGTAGACCTCGCAACGAATGAGTCGCCGAGTCAGAAAGGGAGTTTGGAGATCAACCTAACCTAATGAGGATATTTGTTGAACTGCTAGCTGAGGCTATGCAGGCTAGACCCCCACCAGCGGTGGCACACCCAGTACCCCCGCCAGCGCATCATTTGGCCAACTTTAAGGATTTCAAACTGGTTGGACCACCTGAGTTCAAGGGAACTCTCAACCCCATAGAAGCACAAACTTGGATCGAGGAGATGGAAAAAGTCTTCGAGGTCGCACGAGTGGCTGAGGAGCAGAAAACTGGATTTGCCACCTTCATGATGAAGGGCAAAGCTAATTATTAGTGGAAAGCCAATAAGGCGCGAGCAGGCGATGGAGTTGTCCCTTGGGACAAATTCAAGGAGCTATTCTTCGAGAATTACTTCTCAGAGAATACGTAGCAGGATATGGAAGTTAAGTTTCTAGAACTGAAACAAGGTGGTATGACGGTCGCAGAGTATGCGGCGAAATTTAACGAGTTAGCCCGATTCTCTCCACATCAGGTGGACACAGAGGCCAGGAAGGCAAGAAGGTTCGAGTTGGGATTGAAGCCGTGGGTGCAGAAAACCATCGTTGTGTTGAAGATTAAGAGTTTCTCTGAACTATTGGAAAGGGCTATCATTGCAGAAGGAGGCAATGAAGCCATAGCACGATTTAAGCAGGAAAGGAAGGCTGGTCAGGAAGGATCGAAAGGGGGAAGCAGTGGAGGCAGCAACCCCAATAAGCATAAATGAATGGAGAGCCAATCATCTGGAGGCAACAAATCTGGAGGAGAGGCCAAGAAAGTTGGGAAGTGTAGCAGCTGTGGAAAGAACCACTTAGGGGAATGTATGAAAGGGAAGAGTGTTTGTTACCGTTACAGACAACCGGGGCACCTGGCTCCTCAGTGTCCGAATAGGCAGAAAGGAGGGTGTTTTTCGTGTGGAGCCCTAGACCATTAGATCAAAGACAGCCCGAAGAGGAAGGGCGATGCAGCTAGCAGTAACCGCAATAACAACAACAACAATCACAACAACAGGCCTAACATTGGAGGGCCAGCCAGTCAAGCTAACAGACCAACGGCACGTACGTTTAATATGACCATTTAGGATGCGATGGAGTCCAAGGATGTGGTGTCAGATATCATCCCAATCAATGATATAAATGCATATGTGTTATTTGATTCGGGTGCTACCTGCTCTTTTGTTTCGGAAGAATTTGCTAAGAGATTAGGCCTACCTCGTGAAGGGTTAGAGCACCCTATGAACATAGAAGTAGCAAACAAAGAGATTATCCTCGTAGAATACATTCATAGGAATTGTTGCGTTAGATTGCGAGGATTTGAGCTCGGCGTGGACTTGATACCAATTTGTTTGGGGGAGTTTGACGCAATCCTTGGGATGGATTGGTTATCAAGTCATGGAGCAGTCATCGATTGTAAGAAGAAATGTGTGCACCTACAGACTCCAAATAAGTCGAAGGTGGTATTCTATGGTAGTAAATCGCCAAGGCAATCTTGTTGTCTGACGATGATGCAAGCAAGAAAGTTGCTTAGAAAGGGTTGCACAGGATATTTGGCTCACGTGGTTGATACTCAACGAGTCAGGGATGAACTGAGTCAGATAACTGTCGTAAGGGAATTCACTAATGTCTTTCCAGATGAAATTCTCGGATTGCCACCAGATAGAGAGATAGAATTTGTGATCAACGTGGTACCAGGGACGACACCGATATCCAAGGCGTCATACCGGATGGCACCAGTAGAGATGAAAGAACTAATGGTTCAACTACAAGAACTGTTAGATAAGAGTATATCAGACCGAGCGTGTCCCCGTGGGGAGTGCCAGTTTTGTTCGTGATGAAGAAGGATGGTTCGATGAGGCTTTGTATCGACTATCGAGAGTTGAACAAAGTTATGATTAAGAATAGGTATCCGCTGCCTAGGATTGACGATCTATTTGATCAACTCAAGGGAGCGAAATAATTTTCAAAGATCGACCTAAGGACAGGCTATCATCAGCTAAAGGTGAGGCAGGAAGATATCCCGAAGACTGCATTCAGAACTCGTTATGGGCATTTCGAGTTTCTGGTAATGTCATTTGGGTTAATGAATGCACCAGAAACATTCATGGATATGATGAACAGAGTGTTCAAGCAATACTTGGACAAGTTCGTAGTCGTATTCATCGATGATATCTTGGTGTATTCGGAGACAGAAGAGGAGCATGCTGAACATTTAAGGATTGTATTGGAGACACTTAGAAGAGAGAAGTTGTACGCAAAGTTTTCTAACTGTGAGTTTTGGTTGCAGAGGGTGCAGTTTCTAGGTTATGTCATTGACAAGGATGGTGTTTCGGTGGACCCAGTAAAGGTGGAGGCAGTTATCAATTGGGAACGGTCGAAGACGCCAACGGAGATCAGGAATTTCTTGGCATTAGTAGGATACTATCGAAGATTCATCCAGGATTTTTCAAAGATATCTTCGCCATTGACCAATCTTACCAGAAAAGCAGTTAAGTTCGTTTGGACAGAGAAATGCGAAGATAATTTCCTAGAGCTGAAAAAGAGACTGATTCAAGCACCGGTGTTGGCTTTAGCAGACAACACTGGAGGCTTTGTAGTGTATAGCGATGCGTCACACAAAGGTCTTGGTTGTGTGTTGATGCAGCACGGCAAGGTCATTACGTACGCGTCACATCAGCTGAAGGATTATGAGAAGGGTTACCCGACTCATGACCTAGAGTTGGCCGCGGTAGTTTTCGCCTTGAAGATTTGGAGGCACTATCTATACGGAGAGAAGTGCGAGATATATACGTATCACAAAATTCTAAAATATATCTTCATTCAGAAGGACCTAAACATGAGGCAGCGCCGATGGTTAGAATTAATCAAGGATTATGACTGTGAGATTCTGTACCATCCGGGCAAAACAAATGTAGTGGTCGATGCCTTGAGCAGACAATGCAAAGAGAAGTTATTGAAGTTAACCACTCAGGAAGAGTTGGTAAGGGATTTTGAACGATTCGAGCTGGAGATCAAGTGTCCGAGGGAGTCGAATGAGCAATTATGTGCATTGACAGCGAGTCCGACCCTATGGGATAAAATAAAGGAGGCTCAGGAAAAGGATGAAGAATGTGAAGGTATAAGGAAGCGAATTTCCGAAGGGGAAGAGCTCAAGTATAAGATTTATAGCACAAGTTTTCTAAGGTTTGAAGGGAGGATCTAGGTACCGTCGGATCCAGAGCTAAGAGAAGAGATTCTCCAAGAAGCTCACAGTACGAGGTACTCAGTACATCCTGGTAGTACGAAGAAGTATCAGGATTTGCGATCATACTTTTGGTGGCCGAATATGAAGAGGGAGGTAGCAGAATGCGTCAGCAGATGTCTGACATGCCAACAAGTTAAAGCAGAACACCAGCGACCGAGCGGACTGCTGCAACCATTAGAGAACCCGGAGTGGAAGTGGGAGCACATCACCATGAACTTTGTGGTGGGCTTGCCACCAACACAAAAGGGTCTAGACGCAATTTGGGTAATTATAGATCGTCTGACCAAGTCTGCTCATTTTTTACCGATCAAGATTAGGTACAATCTGGAGCAGTTAGCAAAGTTGTATGTGAAAGAAATTGTATCTCGACATGGAGTGCCAGTGTCTATTGTGTCCGACAGAGATCCGCACTTCACGTCGAATTTTTGGAGGAGTCTACAGGAGAGATTGGGAACGCAGTTGAGGTTGAGTACAACATATCATCCTCAAACTGATGGCCAGAGCGAGCGAACAATTCAGACTCTGGAGGATATGCTCCGAGCCGTCGTGATGGACTTAAAGGGCAGCTGGGATGACCACTTGCCACTGGTAGAGTTCGCTTACAATAATAGTTATCACGCTAGTATCGGTATGCCACCGTACGAAGCGTTATATGGGAGAAGGTGCCGAACACCGTTGTGTTGGGATGAGGTTGGAGAACGAAGACTGTTAGGAGCTGAAATAGTGAAGCAGACAGCAGATACGGTGAATCTGATCAAGAACCGCCTGGTAGCAGCACAAGACCATCAGAAGAAGTACGCTGACTTACATCGTAAGGAGCGAGACTTCGAAGTGGGAAGTTTTGTATTCTTGAAGGTATCTCCCTGGAAAGAGAAGATTCGTTTTGGTAAGAAGGGCAAGTTAAGCCCTAGGTTCATAGGACCGTTCGAGATTTTGAAGCGAGTTGGTGAAGTGGCGTTCGAGGTAGCGTTGCCTCCTGAACTTGAGCACATTCACAACGTGTCTCATGTGTCAGTGTTGCGGACATACAAACCAGACTACAAGCACGTTAAATCCTATGAACTAATTCAAGTCGAGAAGGACTTATCGTACGAAAAGATTCCTGTCCAAATACTCAATAGAAAGGAACAAAAAATAAGGAATAAGATCATTCATTCTATTAAAGTTCTCTGGAGAAATCACGCAGTTGAGGAAGCTGTCGACGCCGGTTTTTCGCCTTTCCCGCGATATTAGTCCTTTTCCGATTTTGGCCTTTTGATTAGGTGATTTTGGGGAAAAGGGTCGGCATTGATGTCGACGGGGTCTTGAAAGATCATTTTTTATGATGAGCCAATTAACCAGAGTCGCCAGTTGGTATATTTGAAATGGATGTACCAACTCATCCGAGTTTTCGTTTTTTTATAAATCGCTGGCTCATATGTGACTCCGAATTAATTGGTCTGCGAATCGAGATTCATAGAGTTCGGGGGCTTGCTTAAGCGAGGGGAAGGTGTTAGGCACCCCCCGACTTCCGTGAAAACACGGTTACCGCAATCTTGATGCTTTCCTATCCTTTAATTCATGAAATGTGTGTGAATGCGCGCGCGCGTGTGTGTGTGTGTGCTTATGTGAATGTTGTGGTGAGGTTGTATGAGAGAATCATTTGGATTTTTTTATGGAAAGTCGTGTTTTCTTTTGATAATGCCTTAGAATGTCCTTCGGTTTATACAAGAAAGCTTTATTCTTTATTAGAAAGGTTTGATTTTAATTGTCAAAAACTATGAGATTTTCATTAGGTGTCGTTTTGGCAAAAACAATAGTTTTCTAAACCTTCGTCAAAATAGGAATCGAGATCTATACGTTGCCTTTGTAACTCAAATGATGGGCAACTTCTAGACTCTCTTTCACCCTATGCACAAAGATTTAATAAAACATTTCTTATTTTATAAAACCATTTTTGTGATGTTTGAAAACGATTTTTTCTTTAGCTTTCTCGTTAAATAGGAATCGACGTTCATTAGCATTCCCAAAATTTAGCCTCGTGATTCTAATAACCTAGTTCGATTGATTTTACGAAAATCTTATCGTTTAGCTTTGAAATCAATTTCGTCTCATAAATCAAATCAAGCATTAAAATGCGTTGGGGCTATTCATGGGCATGTAAGCCATCAAAATAACCCCAAACGCCTACGATCACAAGTTTCACTATTTCGGGGCCTTAAACACGATTCTCGCCTTGGCGTCGTTTTAAGGCCCGACGATTACATATTTACAATGAAAGATACATCGAATTTATTACATATATCAATAGATGTCCATCATCGGATTTGAACCACGGGGTCACGCTCCTAGGCTCACATCCAAAATCACTACACACCCACAAGATCCTAAAAAATAGCAATCTAAACAATCTATGCACAATACATCATTACAACGACCTAAAAATTCACCAAATGGATATCATCTGGCCATTAAGAGGAATTTCGTTCCATTTGGAACCCTCACTAATAGCCCTCAATCCACGGATTCACAACAATATACAAGAACAACTACACTTAATATAATTCGGATGACAAAAAGCTTCAACAAAAATGGTAAAACAAAATGCTAAAACAAAGGATTTTTCACTTTGCAAATAATCCACACAATATATATGAATTTGTGTATTGAATAGAGTAGAAATATATGATATATAGTCTCACAAAATGGATACAATTCCTCACTATTTCTCACTCTTTTCTCTCTTAATTTTGCTATTTTTCTTGCTGTTTTCTTTCTCTCCCCGAGCTGCTGCTGCTGCTGCCTTCTCTCCTCCTCTGTTTCTGTATGCAAAATGGCCTGATAAGGGGCTGCCCTAGGCAGCCGCAGATTGATCTGCGGCTGGCCGCAGATCAATCTGCCGCTAGCCTCGGTTTCCCTGCGCCCGCCGCGCACTTCAGCCGTCTCGCGCATTACCATTATTTTAATCGTTTGGCCGCAGATTGATCCACGGCTGGGTGGGCTGATTTTCTCGTTTTCCAAACTGCACCTCGATTCTCGTGTCGGATCATCGGTACCTGCTGAAAGGCTTGCATTTTACAGTCTGGGAACCGCTGGGAAAAGTGCCACATCATTCATGGGTGTTTGCTTCGCCCATCGTCGTGTCAACCTTGATCACAAGTCGTCGTGGTGGCTTTGAGTGTTCGCACTTATGTCCACCTTCCGTCTCGTAGGCTAGGCTAATTGACGATTTTGCCCTCCTGTCAAGGTTAGTATAGGAAACGCAAAATTTGGGTGTCTACAGCTGCCCCTCTTTATCATGTTTATGAAATGTTAAATGAAATGAACATGATAAAGAAGTAGACACACGATGCATGAATGACAGTGCATAAGAATGACAGTACATACATGATGCAACACATATAACTTATGATGCAACACAAGATGCAAAGCATGCAAAACATTCGTAAGGGTGTCAATGCCTCACGCAATTGTCTTGTCCGCGCCGGGTTTCGTATCCGGTCGCTCGTCTCGTAATCACCGGATATCGTCGCCGGTCAATTGTCTTGTCGGGGCCGGGTATCGTAGCCGGTCACCCATCTCGTAACCACCGGGTATCGTCGCCGGTTGGTTGTCTTGTCGGGGTCGGGTATCGTACCCGGTCACCCATCTCGTAACCCCCGGTTATCGTCGTCGGTTGGTTATCCTGTCGGAGCCGGTTTTCGTCGCCGGACATCCATCTCGTAATCGCCGGTTATCGTCGCCGGTCGATTGTCTTGTTGGGGCCGGGTATCGTCGTCGGTCACCCATCTCGTAACCCCCGGTTATCGTCGCCGGTTGGTTATTTTGTCGGAGCCGGGTATCGTCGCCGGTCACCCATCTCGTAACCCCCGGTTATCGTCGCCGGTTGGTTATCCTGTCGGAGCCGGTTTTCGTTGCCGGACATCCATCTCGTAATCGCCGGTTATCGTCGCCGGTCGATTGTCTTGTTGGGGCCGGGTATCGTCGCCGGTCACCCATCTCGTAACCCCCGGTTATCGTCGCCGGTTGGTTATCTTATCGGAGCCAGTTTTCGTCGCTGGACATCCATCTCGTAATCGCCGGTTATCGTCGCCGGTCGATTGTCTCGTCGAGGCCGGGTATCGTCGTCGGTCACCCATCTCGTAACCCCCGGTTATCGTCGCCGGTTGGTTATCTTGTCGGAGCCGGTTTTCGTCGCCGGACATCCATCTCGTAATCGCCGGTTATCGTCGTCGGTCGATTGTCTTGTCGGAGCCAGTTTTCGTCGCCGGACATCCATCTCGTAATCGCCGGTTATCGTCGCCGGTCGATTGTCTTGTCGGGGCCGGGTATCGTAGCCGGTCACCCATCTCGTAACCACCGGGTATCGTCGCCGGTTGGTTGTCTTGTCGGGGTCGGGTATCGTAGCCGGTCACCCATCTCGTAACCCCCGATTATCGTCGTCGGTTGGTTATCCTGTCGGAGCCGGTTTTCATCGCCGGACATCCATCTCGTAATCGCCGGTTATCGTCGCCGGTCGATTGTCTTGTTGGGGCCGGGTATCGTCGCCGGTCACCCATCTCGTAACCCCCAGTTATCGTCGCCGGTTGGTTATTTTCTCGGAGCCGGGTATCGTCGCCGGTCACCCATCTCGTAACCCCCGGTTATCGTCGCCGGTTGGTTATCCTGTCGGAGCCGGTTTTCGTTGCCGGACATCCATCTCGTAATCGCCTGTTATCGTCGCCGGTCGATTGTCTTGTTGGGGCCGGGTATCGTCGCCGGTCACCCATCTCGTAACCCCCGGTTATCGTCGCCGGTTGGTTATCTTATCGGAGCCGGTTTTCGTCGCTGGACATCCATCTCGTAATCGCCGGTTATCGTCGCCGGTCGATTGTCTCGTCGAGGCCGGGTATCGTCGTCGGTCACCCATCTCGTAACCCCCGGTTATCGTCGCCGGTTGGTTATCTTGTCGGAGCCGGTTTTCGTCGCCGGACATCCATCTCGTAATCGCCGGTTATCGTCGTCGGTCGATTGTCTTGTCGGAGCCAGTTTTCGTCGCCGGACATCCATCTCGTAATCGCCGGTTATCGTCGCCGGTCGATTGTCTTGTCGGGGCCGGGTATCGTAGCCGGTCACCCATCTCGTAACCACCGGGTATCGTCGCCGGTTGGTTGTCTTGTCGGGGTCGGGTATCGTAGCCGGTCACCCATCTCGTAACCCCCGATTATCGTCGTCGGTTGGTTATCCTGTCGGAGCCGGTTTTCATCGCCGGACATCCATCTCGTAATCGCCGGTTATCGTCGCCGGTCGATTGTCTTGTTGGGGCCGGGTATCGTCGCCGGTCACCCATCTCGTAACCCCCAGTTATCGTCGCCGGTTGGTTATTTTCTCGGAGCCGGGTATCGTCGCCGGTCACCCATCTCGTAACCCCCGGTTATCGTCGCCGGTTGGTTATCCTGTCGGAGCCGGTTTTCGTTGCCGGACATCCATCTCGTAATCGCCTGTTATCGTCGCCGGTCGATTGTCTTGTTGGGGCCGGGTATCGTCGCCGGTCACCCATCTCGTAACCCCCGGTTATCGTCGCCGGTTGGTTATCTTATCGGAGCCGGTTTTCGTCGCTGGACATCCATCTCGTAATCGCCGGTTATCGTCGCCGGTCGATTGTCTCGTCGGGGCCGGGTATCGTCGTCGGTCACCCATCTCGTAACCCCCGATTATCGTCGCCGGTTGGTTATCTTGTCGGAGCCGGTTTTCGTCGCCGGACATCCATCTCGTAATCGCCGGTTATCGTCGTCGGTCGATTGTCTTGTCGGAGCCGGTTTTCGTCGCTGGACATCCATCTCATAATCGCCGGTTATCGTCGCCGGTCGATTGTCTTGTCGGGGCTGGGTATCGTCGCCGGTCACCCATCTCGTAACCCCCGGTTATCGTCGCCGGTTGGTTATCTTGTCGGAGCCGGTTTTCGTCGCCGAACATCCATCTCGTAATCGCCGGTTATCGTCGCCGGTCGATTGTCTTGTCGGGGCCGGGTATCGTCGCCGGTCACCCATCTCGTAACCCCCGGTTATCGTCGCCGGTTGGTTATCTTGGATCTCAGCCCTTCCCAGGGTGTTAGTTGTTTGGATATCAGCCCTTCCCAGGGTGTTAGTGTTTGGATCTCAGCCCTTCCTAGGGTTTTAGTGTTTGGATCTCAGCCCTTCCCAGGGTGTTAGTGTTTGGATCTCAGCCCTTCCCAGGGTTTGTTGTTTTTTATCTTTTTTTCTTTTTGTGGATATTAGCCCTTCCCAGGGTTGCTCACCATCTTGTTGTGGTTCGCGTGGATCTCAGCCCTTCCCAGGGTTTGTTGTTTTTTGTCTTCTTTTTTTTGTGTGTGTGGATATCAGCCCTTCCCAGGGGTGCTCACCATCTTTGTCGTGGTTCGCTTGGATCTCAGCCCTTCCTAGGGTTTGTTGTTTTTTGTCTTTTTTATTTTTGTGGATATCAGCCCTTCCCAGGGTTGCTCGCCATCTTGCCGTGGTTCGCTTGGATCTCAGCCCTTCCCAGGGTTTGTTGCTTTTTGTCTTTTTTTTTTTGTGGATATCAGCCCTTCCCAGGGTCGCTCACCATCTTGTTGTGGTTCGCGTGGATCTCAGCCCTTCCCAGGGTTTGTTGTTTTTTGTCTTTTTTTGTGGATATCAGCCCTTCCCAGGGTTGCTCACCATCTTGTTGTGGTTCGCGTGGATCTCAGCCCTTCCCAGGGTTTGTTGTTTTTTGTCTTTTTTCTTTTTGTGGATATCAGCCCTTCCTAGGGTTGCTTGATTGATTGGATACCAGCCCTTCCCAGGGATCATTGATTGCTTGGATGCCAGCCCTTCCCAGGGATTTTTTTGATTTGATTTTGAGGGATTTCTTGATGTGGGATGTGTGATCGGCTTCTGTCCCGGATCTCCTACCAACATCGTCCACGTACTATGCCGCAAAAGCCATCACGGTCTGATCATTTGTGAGGTTGAAGGCGACGTGCTTGTACTTTCCTGAAGATTTTCATATTGATCGTACCTGCATGCATGAAAAAGATGTTACGCATGATCTGGCAGATATGGTATGGACAGATGCATGTGCACAACATATGTTTTAGATAGAAATGACCCCTGTTCAATCAAATGATACGATTCGACGGTCGTCGTTGCTTGCCAACATTTGATTGGATCACGCCTCGTCGTGAAGTGTAGTTTCTAGACTTCAACATTGGTTTTGTACTCTGCCTGTTCTTGGTCGTCTTCATTTCATCGAGTTGAGGCAGTCTGTTTTGCTCTCTGTGATGATCGACAGCTATGTTGGGCTCCTTGGCCTTTTGATCATTTCTGCTGGCCGATATGTTGTCGTCCCGCATTATAACGTCCCTATATATGCTCATGCATGTTGATCATTGGGATGTCGAGGCAGTGATAGTCAGGATTGGGGAGAGGCCCAATGACGAGAAGTTCTGTGCAGCCTCAGCTTCCTTCTATTTCACGATTCTTAACTGCCCCTGCCTTGGCGCGTGTTGCTACCAAGAATTTCTATCGAAAACTCGCGATGTTGACCGTGCTGATTTATCCACAGCTCTGCAAGATCCTGCATATCATATGACTAACAAATGCCAAAACTTGAAGGCTCGAGTCGTTGGTGTTAGTTCAACACAAAGATATTATAATCTTGACAAAAGAGTAAATGCAGTTAAAGCACATGAAATTGAATATCTGTTGATCGCGCAATCTAGCAAGTTGTGAACCGTGAATGTACTAGATTGGAAGTTTTTTTTTTTTTTTTAATCCCTCGTGAGTTGATGATTTTCTATTTAACGAGCTATGAAATCGTAAGAACACCTTCAAGCATTCATGGTCATTGTACGTGAGTAGGGTCGAATTCAAAAGAACTACCTTCCCTCGTCAAAGGTATCCTGTCTTCATTCTCGACAACGTTCTTAGCAGGATTGACGTCATATGACAAATGCACTATGCGATGCAGCACTCAGTAGGGGTTTCTCTTCTATGACTTCTTGTTTAAGGCCGAGAGTTTTTTTCGTATTATCTTTTTTTCTTATTAGCCCACTTCACTTGTCTCGTTTTCTTAGGCTATTCAAAGTTACCCATTTAGCGAGTTTTGGACCAATGACTCCCAAACCAGACGGTTTTGGGGCATTAGGTGTACAGACACCCCTTCGGATTTATTTACTCGAGTAACAAAGGCCACGGTTCAAGACAAGCTGGTGGTCTGCACCATTCATTCTTTGCTTGACCTTGCGCAAGATTCGTTTTCTTAGGCTTGAGTTACCCATGTAGCGAGTGTTAGGCCGGTGACTCCCAAACCAGACGGCTTTAGGACACCAGATGTAGAGACACCCCTTAGGCTTAATTACTCGAGTAGCCCATGCCACGATTCGAATTTGCTCGGGCCTCCTCTACTGTAATGCTCGTTTTCTTAGGCTCCGAGTTACCCATGTAACGAGTGTTGGGCCAGCGACTCCCAAACCAGATGGCTTTAGGGCACCAGGTATAGAGACACCCCTCGGGCTTAATTACTCGAATAACCCAGGCCACGATTCGAGACATTAGCTTGATGATCATTTATCGTCTGACTTCTTGATTTTAGCTTGATAATTATTGACTGTCTGACTACGTGTTAATCGCCATCAACGTCGTCATAGATTTATACCCCACAACTGAAAGTTTGTGCAAATGCAAAGTGAAGGCTGTCACATGAGGTCGATTCTGTCACAAACGTTGCTTTGAATTAAGGCTTTGTACCCGATCAAAAGGTTGAATAGCCTTCTTCGTCTAATCATACTCACGATCGTGCTCCACGGTTGCTTGTCAGAATTAATCTGATTCCTATTAAGTCAAATAGAATCCCCTTTCACGCGGATCATCGTATCCCGGGAAAACTATGCTTGACAAATGCCAGATGATCGTACCGTTGAAGATTGAATTGCCATGAGGTAGCATTTGATGATGATGGTGCATGTTGATGGGATTGTTGCATGGGTGCCAATTTGCACGTCATCATTTCCTGGGTAGTGACAAATGCCCCAGTGTTAAGTTGATTTTCTTGTGATCTCCCTCGTACTGGTTGCATCGGTATCTTGCTGGCTGACAAAAGATCCGGTCCTTTGACTTGTTGAAAGGTTTGGGGGATTTTTGATTTTTGAGATTTTTTTTTTTTTGATTTCTTTTTTTTTTTTATCGTGACGGCTCTTTTTAATTTAGAGCGAAATTCCCCATAGCTTCGCCTTGGCAGGGCGCGATCCTTTTGAGGACTTAATCGTTTATTTTGAATTTCTGGGATCGTACCCTCTTGTCGTATGCCCGGGAGATGCGTAAGGGGCTGCCCCTGCAAATGTGTGAACTGAGATTCGATAGGCAAACAGGGTGAGCGACAATAAATCCGGCCATCCCCGGTGATTGGCGGACATTCTTCCCATGATCGTCTTTGTGTTTTATTTGCAGCCCCCACTGCCCCATTCATTTTGGGCCGGTAAATGACTGAATCAAAATGTTTGATCTTGCATTTGTCGTATATCTCCACCTTGAGGGCATCGTTCAGATTTCTATAGTCGATGCGGCCCCTTACTTCTCCTCCAGGCTGTGGTACTAGGATTCTGTCGGAAAGCCATTCAGGGTAAATAGCCACCGTGATGATTCCTGCTTTAAACCGCTTGACAATCTCGTCCTTATATTTTCAACCTCCCTTCGGGCTTCAACGTTCTCAACTTTTGCTTAATTGGTCAGAACCCCTCTTGATGGGCAGTCGATGTCCTATAACGTCTGTGGACAATCTAATCACGTCGCCACGGGACCAAGCGAACACATCTCCATACAGGCTCAATAACTCGGCTATTTTTTTTTTATTATTATTATTATTTTTTTAAATGTCGAATTTGCCCCTACTCCGGGTTCTTTGTGATCGTTAGGGGTTCTGATGTTTGATGGCGATGGCTTGGTCTAAGTCGGGTTTGGGTTTATCTTCGACCCCTCCTTTGATCTCGTCAGGCGTCTAGTCGATATCTGTCTCGTCCTGCTCAATCCCCATCAGATCGAAATCTAGCTCTATACCAAAATCGTAATCCTCCCTCAAATTTGGCCTATCGCTTGTCAGGCTAGAATGCCTCAAATCGGTGTACCTGACATAAAACAAAAATGCTTGTCATATATATAAAACATTTCAGCACATGATCTTCTTTTTGGATAACATGACAAAATGACATGAGCGTGCAGGGATTTGAAATAAACTCAGAATTTTAAAACCCATTGATCTTCTACCGGTCGGGATTCACTGCCATACTCCTGGATTTACCCCTTCCTAGATATCACCTGTTGCACGGTCCAACTGGCCACGGTGAGGTGAAGCAATGGAGCTCATTAGGAGGTGCATGGATCGCATTGGCATGGATCTGGCATTGATGGCATTTCCTGACATGAGCATCGCAGTCAGTTTTCGTGGTTAGCCAGTAGTGACCCATTCACATGATTCTCTTTGTCAAAAATGTTCTGCTCATATGGGCTCCGCACACATCGCCATGTACTTCGTTCATTTGTCTGTGGGCTTCTTCGGCTTCCGGATATCTCAGCAGTCCCGTAGCTAGGTCCCATTTATGCCCTTTGGTGCTGTATATTCCCATGGCCTGCTGGATGACCAATTCGAGTCTCCAACTACTATCATCTTTTTGATTCCCATTCCCAAGGCTAATCTTAGTCCTAGGATGAATCCCTCGTATTCGGCCGTACTGTTGGAGTGGCAGAACTGTAGTTTCATGGCTATCGGCCTCTGCCATTTGGATGGATGGAGTATGGACTTTACGGCCTCTTAGTTGGGTTGTAGGGGCAATTCCAGGTTCTTTGTGATCGTTAGGCCACGCTTTCACGGTTCTCTAATCTTATCCTGCAAAACAAGGTCAGTGTTTGATGACAGGATAGTACTTTTTAGAAAACCTTGGTACGTGGTATCGATTGCCTTCCTGCAAAACCATGTCAGTATTCTCTTTATGTGTGCAGGTGATGTAATCACATGATACAGGACATATCTATTACAATGATGATGGTATGACAGTTGTATGCCATTTGCATGACATTTATTTATTTGACTGAACGATAAAAGGGCATGAAGAAGCTTCCCTTTCGTTAGGTTTATCAGAGGCTGACCTACCCTAGGGTTACTCTCGCGGGCTTTTCGGCATGAAGGTCCCCAAATCTTCGCAATCTACTCGTCTGAATCCTTTCGATTGGAGCGGATTTGGGTGGTGCGTTTCCTGAGCCATCTCCGGGGAGCAGCCCCTTCGAGTCCAGTAATAAGCAACCGACAGGTTCGCCTCAGGAGGAGGTACTCTCTCCACATACATTCACATTCATCGTCCTCACCGTATGCAAATGATTACTTTGAAGTAAAGCAAACTCATTCAATCATTCATCATCATTGGACAACATCACACATTCACACAATAATAAATAAAAAATGTCGCACGCACATACACATTCATAAATTTTAAAGGATAGGATAGCATCAAGATTTGAACGCGGCTTAAGCCCTCTAATGGTCCCCAGCAGAGTCGCCAGCTGTCGACGCCGGTTTTTTCGCCTTTCCCGCGATATTAGTCCTTTTCCGATTTTGGCCTTTTGATTAGGTGAATTTTGGGGAAAAGGTCGGCACTAATGTCGACGGGGTTTTGAAAGATCGTTTTTATGATGAGCCAATTAACCAGAGTCGCCAGTTGGTATGTTTGAAATGGATGTACCAACTCATCCGAGTTTTCGTCTTTTTATAACTCGCTGGCTCATATGTGACTCCGAATTAATTGGTCTGCGAATTGAGATTCATAGAGTTCGGGGGCTTGCTTAAGCGAGGGGAAGGTGTTAGGCACCCCCCGACTTCCGTGAAACACGGTTACCGCAATCTTAATGCTTTCCTATCCTTTAATTCATGAAATGTGTGTGATATGCGCGCGCAGCTGCAGGTGTGTGTGGGTGTTGTGCCTATGTGAATGTTGTGGTGAGGTTGTATGAGAGAATCATTTGGATTTTTTTTATGGAAAGTCGTGTTTTCTTTTGATAATGCCTTAGAATGTCCATCATCGGATTTGAACCACGGGGTCGCGCTCCCTAGGCTCACATCCAAAATCGCTACACACCCACAAGATCCTAAAAAATAGCAATCTAAACAATCTATGCACAACACATCATTACAACGAGCTAAAAATTCACCAAATGGATATCATCGGGCCATTAAGAGGAATTTCGTTCCATTTGGAACCCTCACTAATAGCCCTCAATCCACGGATTCACAACAATATACAAGAACAACTACATTTAATATAATTCGGATGACAAAAAGCTTCAACAAAAATGGTAAAACAAAATGCTAAAATAAAGGATTTTTCACTTTGCAAATAATCCACACAATATATATGAATTTGTGTATTGAATAGAGTAGAAATATATGATATATAGTCTCACAAAATGGATACAATTCCTCACTATTTCTCACTCTTTTCTCTCTTAATTTTGCTGTTTTTCTTGCTGTTTTCTTTCTCTCCCCGAGCTGCTGTTGCTGCTGCCTTCTCTCCTCCTCTGTTTCTGTATGCAAAATGGCCTGATAAGGGGCTGCCCTAGGCAGCCGCAGATTGATCTGCGGCTGGCCGCAGATCAATCTGCGGCTGGCCTCGGTTTCCCTGCGCCCGTCGCGCACTTCAGCCGTCTCGCGCACTACCATTATTTTAATCGTTTGGCCGCAGATTGATCCGCGGCTGGGTGGGCTGATTTTCTCGTTTTCCGAACTGCACCTCGATTCTCGTGTCGGATCATCGGTACCTGCTGAAAGGCTTGCATTTTGCAGTCCGGGAACCGCTGGGAAAAGTGCCACATCATTCATGGGTGTTTGCTTCGCCCATCGTCGTGTCAACCTTGATCACAAGTCGTCGTGGTGGCTTTGAGTGTTCGCACTTATGTCCACCTTCCGTCTCGTAGGCTAGGCTAATTGACGATTTTGCCCTCCTGTCAAGGTTAGTATAGGAAACGCAAAATTTGGGTGTCTACAGAAGCTACGTGGGAACTTGAGGAAAGGATGAGAGCGAATTATCCACAGTTATTTGAGTAACCTTATGCTGCAATTCTGAGGACGAAATTTTTATAAGGGGGGAGGATGTAATGACCGTAAATTTTCAAACTCCATTATTAATTAAATATGGATTTAACTTTTAATGAGTTAGTTTCATATGATTATTTAAAATCTTATGTATTTAATTGGTTATGTGATTATATGATTTCACGTAACTGTTAGGATTAATTAAGGGGAATCACTAATGGTTTAATTAAATTAGTGAACTCACCCTACACTTTTTAATGTTGAAAGAAATTAATAAAGTACCGATTAATTAAATATTCAATTTAATTGAATATAGTGTGAGAATATATTTTTAAATAATTTAAAGGGAGTTCAGTAATAGAATTATTAAATTAATGGACTACCCTAGGTTATTTAATATTTAGAAATCTATGAAAAATTATGTATTAAAATATTCAATTATTTTGAATATAGTAAATTAATTAATATTACTATTAATTAATAAGGATAATGTGAAATGCGATTAATAATATTATAATTCCGTTAGTAAATAAATAATAATTGACTAGTTAAATTTATTTAATTAACTAGTAGCAAAATAATGGGACACAGAGATTGGGACAAGAATTATGGGACGTATCCCATTTAATTTCTAACAGTGGTCGGCAAATTAGGAAGAGGAAAATTGAATTAAAATAAGTTGGGATGAACAGTGCAAATCTCATTTTTAGCCGTTTAAGGATTTGCTGCGGGATTTCATGTCGGATTTTCATGGCTGAAGATATCAGCGACGTTGCCCATCATCTTCTTCTCGTTTCTGTTGGTTAATCAAATTGGGCAAAAGCTTGGCATGGTCACTGAGTTTTCTATAAATTAGGACTTCGTTCCTCAGAGCTCAGTGCTAAACTTCTGATAAGAATTAGTATAGAGAGGGTGTACTGCTGAGAGAAGAAAAATCTAAAGAGGGCAGTGCATGCTAATGGTCTCTAATTTCATCGTCTATTGCGGGAAGAAGAGGAGGACTGCTTTTTAAGTCTAGGAGGTAAAGCCTTTTCCCAGAAGCCATTCCAGTTACTCACAGTATCGGTAAACCATTGCTGCGAATGCTCTTTTTTAAAACCTTGTGCTTGGTAGTAATTAATCTAATTGGGTGTATAAAACTTAAAATTAATAGTAATATGTGGTTAATATTAGGTTATGCATGCTTGGAAATTAGTTTTAATAATTAAAATTCGAAGAAAGCCATGAAACAGACCGGAGCAGACGAACTCTAGTTCGTCACGCCGCAGTGGCAGTAAGTGATGCCGCAACGTCACAGCGAATTGGTCGTCGCGCTACAGCAGCAGCATGACGCCGCAGCGTCACGAGTTAAGGGCCTGACGCCAGAGCGTCGACCTTACTATGAAGCCTCACGCCGCAGCGTGAAGGCCGTGTGCTAGGCTGGGTTGGCACAGACTTGACGCTGCTGCGTCAACCTTGCCTTAATAGTCTCTCGCTGCAACGCCAACCCCATGTTTTTGGCCTGGACGGTCCGGATCGGGTCGATTCGGGTTGGGTCGATTCGGGTCGGGTCGTGCAGTTTGAGAATTAAACACTTTTAATTTAAATTCTTATTTAAGTTACGTTAATTAATAATTAGTTAATTACTATTTAATCAATATTAATAATAATTATGAATAAATGCGGTTAATTATTATCTAATTAATATTAATATTAATTAATTAATATTAAATTGATAAGTGTGGATAACTAATTTGACATTGTTTAATTAATGTTAAATTAAGATAAATAGTTGATTATTATTTGTTAATCACTAAGCAAATGAGGTTTTGAGTAATTAATAAACCCAATTAGTTATATATATAGTAGTTAATCATATTTTGATGAGCCTTAAATGCTTAATTGTGTATCAAGTATCAAATAAAATAGTGTTATCTTTAGGCGAAAATTGATTAACCTGGTTACAACTTACGTTTGGTTTCCAGCCTTAGACCCCCCTCCAACTCACCGGCGAGCTGGGCAGCCGCTCGCTCACCGGTGAGCGAGACCCCCGACTGGGTAGTCGTAGTGGCAATCAAAGTACTCTAATGATGCTATGTCAGTTTTAAATCTAGTCAATATGTGACTAATTGTTACACGAATACGTACTTAATTGTGTAGGATTTTAAGGAGCGTGTGTTGTATATTGTAGCAGACGCACCAGGCAAGTTTCCTTTAACCCTACTCAATTTACATTCGAGCAGGATGTGGTGTATTATGCAAGTTCTCTTGACTTCTTCTAACTTGTGCAAATATATTATTGTTGTGCAAGTATTATTGAGGGCAAGATCCCTAATTCCATTCACCTTATTTGTTGAACGCAAGTTTCCTAACACTTGCCTAATCTTTGTGTTGGTCAAGTTTCCTGTCTTAACTCAAATTATTTATTGAGCAACTTTTTCCTAACCTTACTTGAGTTAATTATTTTAATCTGGAACTTTATTTCCATGCATGCTCTAAGTGGTTTAATTACTTAACAATTATTCCACATCGTTGTTATTGGCACTCGCACATTGTGCAATTATTTTCGCACAGACGTTGACTTGTACTTTATTTAAAGTTATAATATGGATGAATTGCCATAGTTAAGTCTTAGCCATTGTCCGGCTAGATATTGTGGTGCAGATTTTTTAAAAGCTTTCCAAACCATTTTAAGGCGCAAAATCTTGGACTTTATGAACACCCCTTCAATATAGGGGAGTATCCCACGTATCGGATATAAGATACATATAACAGAAATTAAATGTTATGCATACACATAGGGTACTACAGGCTGATCCCCTCGAGTACTTATTTCTGAGCCAGTAACCAAATGGTCAATTAGCTATTAATTCCATTGGAAGTGTATTGTTCATAGTCTGCATTGACTATCGTTTATTTTAAAAACAGTTATTATTCTTGCTTTCGTTATTCTCTTCGTTGAATCATTTCCAGATATTCATTTCATTCATGATATATATCATTTCTTGTTGTTATTTAAACTTGCTGAGCAAACTAGTTGTTCACCACCTTGTTATATCATGAACCCTATTGCAGTTAAGCCCGAGGACCTCAGGCAAAGACAAGGGCAAGGAAAAGATGAAGTATTAGTCTTTTAATGTCCGTATTTTTATCCAAGCTTAGTTAAGAAACGTCTATTGTTATTTAAACCCTAAAGTGTTGTATTAGGGTTTATTTGTATGTTTGTATTAGGGTTATCGAATCTTGGGACTAGTAACACCTTTTAAATGTTATTATATTCCGCACTTAGTTATTGTGTGTTGTTTGGAGGTGGATGTTTGTATTGGAACGTGATGACCAAATCCGGGTGTTTGAGACCCGAATTTGGGGGCGTCACACTCATCATGTCTACAGTCTTTTCCTACTAAATTCAACATTCCAGACTCAATGATGAAGTTCGTTGTCTCAAAATTCAAATTCAAACTCAAATTAGGATTTTAACCTTTAAGGCATTTTGGTCATTTTATACCAAAATTCTGACTTTGCTCATTCGACCTATTTCCATCACTTTAAATCCATGCAAGACATTCATTCCACCATTCAAAACTTCAATTTATCAAAATTATAAGCATCAATCGTTCGAGCCTCCACAAGCCTAATCATTGATTAATTTAGTATTTTTAAGCCACAATTCTTTATTTATTATATTTATGATTATCTCTAATCATTTCTCATTATTATTAGATCATAGTTATTTAATACATGTGATATGAAACAGGGATAACACATCTCAGGTTTAACAAGTGTCACGCTCGCTTTGGGGAATAGCCCCATTTGCCACTTTCCTCGGGAAGGGGGGACTAACAAATCCATATTTGGGGATCACTAAAAGTCGTGCTTTATTTGGGATGATGGGACATGATGGGACTTTTAACTATCCCGACCTTCATTATCATTTGGTAACCATAATTAACTACTTTCTTACTCCATTATAAATGAACTAGGAGAGTGGGGGCTTGTTAAGGGCTCTTAGCCTGAACACATCTTGTAACGCCCCCAAATCTTTACACTCCCCTGTAGCAGATCTGGTGCGCACGTGGAACTATACAACTATAAATATTCAATAAAATATGACTTCTATCTATCCAAGGTTCACAGTATCCCATAACAGATAATAATTCTCGTCAGAACGTTATCCGTGTTTGGATACCCTCACTTGGATGTACAGATTCATATCTTGTGGATATCTTTTTCATATCAATATTCCCTATCTATCTGACATTCACAGTATTAATGATAAGATTGTCCATAGAACTGAGGGGCGCATTTCGGTAAAGATAGCACCTTACCGGCGCTCATTAAGTGTAACCCCAAAGCTTATAGGACTCTCAACATCATTTAAATACCCTCATTCAGATGTATAGTTCGTATAGACACTGTATTTAACTTAGTACAACTATTCTAAAGAATTTAAAGATCAGAGTATAATGCATTCGATAACATAAAGGATCATAATATATTACATATCATTTGGTTCGGTTACATCATTCGTTATACTAAGTTATTACAACAACAAGTCTGTAAAAAGGCTTACAATATTCAACAACAGAAATAACATTTAATAATCATGGCTTTTCCCCTTTTTCGGTCCCAGACGTGCCAGGGATATCATTTAAAACTGCAAAAGAAGATATGCGCAAGAATGAGCTACAAATGCTCAGCAAGTTCATTTGAATATGTAAACACCATGTGTTTGATTTGAAAGATGTCAATGATGTATACTGAGGGTTCTGTACATGAACCATATATTTCATTTAGTTCTATCAGTCTTTAATGACTTAGAACCATTTGAGTTTTGGATATCTGGTAGGTGATCAGCCTCACCAATATCCTAGGAGTATGCATATCATCCTACCAATTTATGTTGATATATTATCAACTGTTCGTCACCTTATATTAAGGGAATTTCGTCACCTTATTTTAAGGGAAAATTTCGGGTTCACCTTACATCAAGGTGTTCCATTTCTCAGTATCAGATGTCGTACCAAACAATTTGGCTTGACACAACAATTTAAGCTCGAACAAGCAATATATGAATAATAATTCATTTCTTAAGTTATGCTGAACAAGAAGCAATAACTTCACAATAATTGATAGCAAGATGTATAATACTTGCTTAATACAAATTGAGAAAAGTTAGGACACTTGCCTTAGCGTAGCTCACTATAATTTTAGTACAATCGGTCAACGCACGTAGTCTACGTATACCAATAATAAGCGTTAGCACGTATATAAACATGTATTACGCTAATCTAAACAAGTTTCATTAAGGTTCGACGTTGATTCGGTATCTCGGTCGCATCCTTAATGGCTAAACACATAGATTGTTCGATAAAACTTCATTTGGAAATCGAATTATTAGTCTAAATAATTTAATTATTATTTCTAACATTTTTAGAAGCTTGGTATTATTTTTAAATAATTTTTAGAAGCTTGGAAGTATTTTTAAATAATTTTACAAGCTTAGGAATATTTTTAAATGATTTAATTATCATTTAGAATAATTTTAAAACATTTAATATGTTATTTAAATAATTTATTTATCATTTAGAATATTTTTAGAAAGATAGAATATTATTTAAATGATTTATTTTATCATTAATAATATTCTTAGACTATATTTTTATCATTAAAATAATTTATTTATTACTTATAATAATTTTCAAAACTTAATTTGATATTTAAATGATTTAATTATCATTTAAAGTAATTTTTAAAATACTTAATATATTATTTAAATGATTTATTTATCATTAATAATATTTAAATATTTAATATTTTATTTAATTATTATATATAATAATTTTATTTACCTTAATATCATTTTTAAATAATTAATATAATAGCTCACTATAATTTAATATCATTTTTAAATAATTAAAACAATTATTAAATGATTTATCATAATTATTATTTAATATTTTAATTAAATTAAATAATAATTCAGAATATATAAAAAATATTAAAAATAATTTTTTTATAATTAAAAATGAATTTTCGGATTTATTTATTAATTATTAATAATTATTTAATATTTATTTATTATTTTATAATTTATTTAATTAATTTATTTTTATTTTTATTAAATATCCGTCGCTAAAGGGCTTTAGCGACGGTCTGCATGCATTTGAAGGTTTCTTTTCTGGGTTTGGGGGATGAATTTCGTCGCTAAAGGTGTTCTTCATGAAGAACACTTGGTCAACGCGTTGCAGCCTACTTTGATCTCAAATTTCTCTTTGATGTTTTTAATGGTTGTGTTTGATTCTTGTTGCTGGTTATAGCCTATATGGTAGAGAGTAACGGACATACAAAGGAAATGGATCAAACAACATCAATTTGATGCTCGAACGATCTGGTCAAACTATAAGGAGACCAACTGTTCTTATGAATTTCTGGGTTACCCAGAAATTCACAAGTCAGTTGCGGTCAAGGTACTTTGACTGAAATTTCCGGCTAGATTAGTTAATGTTCATGTGTTTTAATGTTTACCAAGATTGTACTCTACATAACATAGAACAAGTCTAAACAAATAAATCACATAACACATATCATATAGACCGATTCTGGGTTGCATGAAAGTCTGACAAACCTTGTCAGACACATTCAAGGGAATTCTGGGTTACCCAGAAATGAAAATCCGAACGGTCAAGGCTCCTTTGACCGATCATAACTTTTGATCTAGACTTTTTCTTGCTATACTACACGTGGGGATTTAAAGACCACATGGCAGGCTACACATACATGTATAAAAACAGATCAAATAACTAATCTAAGACGATCAAAAGGCCTGACAAACTTGCCTGTCAGACTGTTCTTAACTGTTCTTGACAGTTACACTATTTCATCAAATTTGACCATTTAAATGTTATGAAACCTTGTTTAAACCAACCCAGATCGCTTATTAACATATTATAAACACATATCTAAACATCTAAAACATAAAATCCACTAACAACTTAAAGATCTAGCATCCAAAATTGATTTAATACCTTTCTAAGTGGATTTTTGATTTCTGGCTGTTGATTCTGACCTTGTGTTTGCAGAGGCTTGATATGGTATGTCTTATATATGTTTAAGCTTCAAAATTTTCGTGGCCAACTGATCAGATTGCTCTCCTACTTATAGAATTGGCAAATTAGGGTTTCTTAGGTCATTTTCCAAACTTTGCCTCCAAAAATATCCTACCCTAGGGACTTGTGCTGCTATTTTCTGATCTTAATAACCTACTTGAGCTGGAAACTTGATCAAATATCTGATTTGTGTTCTTAATCCCATTTTGATTGATTTAAACTTTTATTTTTGATTTATTTACTTACTAATTAAACCTAGATTTTTTGTTAATCATGATTAGGATGTTAATTTAAGTTTAGTAATACCTTAATTAATGTTATATATCATAATTAAGGTTTTACATTTTCATAAAATTAGGGTTATTGAACCAAATTAGGGTTTTAGGGTTCCGAATTAGGGTTTAGGGTTTTCAATCCTATAATTAGGGTTTTTAATCTTTTGTTTTAGGGTTTAATTTAACCTCAGTAATTCATAATTAATATCATGATTCATTATTTAGAATCTAAGTATATCAATTAAAATTCTTATACAATAATTAGGGTTTTCGATTAAACAATTCGGATAAATTTTATCAATTAGGGTTTTGAAATTTAGGGTTTTCTATTTTCAGTTTAACATTTTTAAAACCATATTTAACTTATTTTAGAATTTTATCAGTTAATATAATATTATATTAATGTCGAATCACGCACAAAGCACTTCGTGTCAATTCCAAGCACGAAACCAACACACAACTAGCGGCAGCTTTCACAAAACAAATAATATTACGCGAAACGCTTGCTCGGTGAATTCGCCGGAAGTCACGACAAATCATTTTGGTCCGATTTAAAGCTACCGACACAGATTACTTGGCGAAAAATTTTTTTATTTGACCTAATTGTTTAATAATATACATAACCATATAATATCAAAGGTCATAATCATGAAAATTTCATTTATTAAAACACATAAGTTTTATATTATATAAATCTTATTAGGGTTCGGTAATATTACACATTCATCTAGTACCACGAAATAACACCTAACATCCCAAACTGCTCATGGGACCCAAAATCATGCTTGGCAGCTAACCTTTGTAGAAATGATCATTCTGGAGTGTATAC